>CM044003.1:33185867-33418367 GCA_024085815.1 Flaveria linearis | reverse complement strand
CCCTAACCTATATTGTTAGGTCGGTGTTTATAGATTAACAAGACTTTTCTATTTGATCAATAATTAACGAATACGTAATCTAAGTTAACTACTTACTAACAAGACACAAATAATCTGAGAAAAGATATATACAAAAGTAGTTCTTTCAAAGTATTCACTTAATTAATTGTTTTAGTACAAATGATACAATCGATATATAAACCAACTGGCTAGAAAAACTTTGCATCTACTATACAAGTATGACGACTTTTATACTATTAAATCTAAACAATATGGATAAACTATTCTATTGTTTAGAATATCCAGCAAAACTGATAATTTGTGTATCAGAGTTGGCAAATTCAGTTCTATGTTGTGTCCAAAAGGTGAAACACAGCAGCCGTCGGCACAAACAGTTTTGTTCTATGTTGCAATTGATTAGCAGCTCATGAAGTTCACTGCTAAGCATCAGAAGTCGATCAGCAGTTCATCTGTTGAATGTTGATCGGCATTTGTTCAACATACACTAATCAGCAGTCAATAAGCATATGCTGTTTGATAGTTGATTCCACACATGGCGTAATTTGTAATTGATAACCAGTGCTGAAGTCTTGAGTTTTAGTAGCTTCATACTTTTCATAGATCAGTAACTTCCACCTATGATGATGCTACCAAAACTCTGTCTTTATCCTTTAGCATTCTAATAAGAAGTATTTAATACATGTATCATCTTCTATCTCCTATGGGGTTGTCAAGGGGTAGATTCACTAAGTCTTTCATGTTGTGCCAAGATAGTCTGAAGAGATCATACTCTTTGACTTAACTTTGCCGAGGCAGAAAGTGTTGGTTAAGGAACCGAAACTCCAATGGGTAACTGGGTCATGAATGCTCAGGGGAGTCGTATGTAGAATTTCTTCCTTATCTTCACTTTGGCTAGCCTTGTTTTTAATTTTCATTCTTAGAATAGCAGCCATGGATTTGTACTTGTTTGACATGCATTCATATTCTAAGGTTAATTTATGCATCCTTTTTAAATCTTCAAGGCTGAACTTCAGAACCTCTATCTCAGATAGAAAGAAAGACTTTGACTTGTTCCTTCATTCTACGAAGAAACTCTCAGTTTTCAAATCATAGTCCCATTTGATGATAGTTGCATCATCGCTCTCCGAGTCTTCTTCTTACTTAGATTATGTGAGTTCTTCTTCTTGGCCTAGATGTTCCAACCCATATCTCATTCTATCAGTAACACTGGTGATGATTACTTTATCTGCTAAATCATCTGATTGGCTTTGGGTAGGGGATTTGGCTGTTTCAGTAGATTATTGGACTGGTGGAGAACCATGCTTAGTAGTTTCAGTAGGTGGAAAAATTGTAAGAGATAATTATGGTTGGTTGCTGGGTTCGGTAAATGGAGTCAATTTACTAGCTTTAGACTCTAGTTTCTTCTTTTTATGTTCTAAAGCCTGTCTTGATCTTTCTAGATAAGATTTGTAGATCCTTAACGGTACTTTTTCCACTTCCTTTGTCTCAGAATTATTGCTCGAGTTTCTTAGTCTTAGCCTAGTCAAGTCAGTTATCTCAAACCGGTAGAAGCACACAAGTTGGTTCATTGAGTAAGCCACTCTACCGGCTGCTGATCTGGTTATGTAGTATGTATTATTTTTCCGGTCATATTCCCACTCCACTATGCGATCATGTGCTGATAGTGGAGTTTTATGGATCTCTTCACTAGAATCATATTTAACTAAGGATAGTACTTTATAAAACAACACCTTGGATTTATGATTCTTATATCCAAAAATACTGAAGTAATCAACAATTTTCTCAACAATGACAAAGGGCAGACCAAGTACTTCATTTTCATGGTCATACTACATAAACTCTCCATTAGCCTTCTTAACAGCAAATTTCTTCATCTGAATAACATATGAGGTAGCCAATACCTTTGTTCCTTTGAGAATCTTCTCCTCTACTTCTGGATCAAAATCCTTGCCTTTGTACTTTCTTTGGTGCTATCTCCTTCTTTGCAAGGATTGTAGAGATGGGCTGACTATCATCAAAGTTTGTTGATTCAAAATCAGGGGATGCTGGAGGCTCAGTCGGCAGATGGGAAGACTTTTACGTTACTTTCTTAGTTTTGGCATGTTGACTTTCCCGTTGCTCCCTGGCTTGTTCAAACTTTAGGAGCTCTCTAGCCGCAACCTTTTGTTTGATTCCTCTGATATTGAGATCAAGAGTCGACATACTCATTGGTCCTACTTGTTTACTAGAAACGTGAGGAACTGCTTCATTTGTTGCTTATCCGTGGACTCCTCCTGGCCTTTTCCTATATTCTTCCTCTTTGATTCAACCTTTTTTTTCTAGCTAACTTAGCTGATTTCTCCATTTTAGCATGAGTTGTAGCCATTAGTTTGGATCTGATCTCAATAGTGCTCTACTCCACGACCTCATCAAAATTGAATACTTTCAAATCAAGTTGAGTTTTTAGGAGGCATTTTTCTTGATCCTTCTTTTCTTTCTTCACAGTCAAAGCCATGGGTTTAGATTCAACAGTTGCAGTTGTTTAAGCCTGCTGAGTAGTTGTCTTTTGGGTGCTTTCGGTAGATAACCAGGATGACTTAGATGGAACCTTCTTGACAACTTTGCTTTTTGATTTAGATGGAGCTTTTGATGTTGTTCAGCTGGGTTCACGACCATGGTTGAATTTTTTTGTTGTAGTTCTTGCAGCTCTAGATTCCTTTGCACTTTTGATCAGTGCAATGATATTCTTCTTAAAAGAAAATTCTTGAGATTTGAGTGTCTTCAGTTCTACAACATCTCTTTCAACACTTTGTGGGAATAGCTCCACCTTTTTTGTCATTAGAAATCTGCCATTGATTTCTATGACTCAACTTCAATGGTACTTTTCAGTAGTCATGGGTCTCTTAACTTTGTCAGATGTAGAGACTTCAGTAGGTCTGACTGCCAAAGGTCTAATGGTTACACCTAATGCCTCACCAGCTGACTTAGGATCATTGGAAATTGTTTGAGCTCTCTCAGCTGTAACACCCGAAATTTTGATTAGACAAAGAGAAATAATAAGAAGAAAAGAAAAGAAAGAATATTGGAAGGAAAGGAAAAGAAAGAAAAAGTGTAAGGGGGTATTATGTAAAAGTACAAAGAAAAGGCAAATATCTGATATACATAGGGATGGCTGCCCACACTTTTCTCACAACCCCAAATCAGTGAAAGTTTTAGAGAGAGAAAGAGCAAACTACGAGTTTTAAAGGAAGAACAAGAAGAAGAAGAAGAAGACTGATTCTAGGTACCAGGTCTCACGGCAACCGGTTTTAAAGAAGCCATACTCAGCAACACAATGTGAGTTCTAAGACCCCTAATTTACCCGTTTTTGAACAATTTTTAGGGCTGGAACCCATCTTAACACCGTTTTTGAGCTTGAGTGTTTAATTCATGTATGTACGTACGAGTATGTGTGTGTATGGTCTGCTCAGGTTGCTATGTTTACCGTATATAAGATTTCTAGGCAGATTTACGAATTTCAGCATGTTGTTCGTGTGCGTACTGTTGATGTATGTTTTAGGAGTCTTTCCTACGATGTGTATGATGTATGACTTGTTCTAAGTGGATAATATGATGAATCCGTGCTAGGGGTATGTTAAGATGATAAATGGGTTGTAGAAACGACACAGGTTAAGTGAAGGTCACCATACTCAGCCGCATAGACTAATGCGGACAGCCAAGTGAAATGGCTAAGGTAGATTTCAACCGCATTGAACAAATGCGGATGACTGAGAAAATGCGGTCAAGGCATTTTGCTCAGCCGCATTGACCTAATGCGGATAGTTCAGGAAATGTGGCTAAGGCAATACTCAGCCGCATTAACCTAATGCGGACGAATCAGGAAATGTGACCAAGGCATCTCACCCGCATTGAACAAATGCGGATGACTAAGGAAATGCGGTTAAGGAATTGGTCAACCGCATTGACCAATGCGAATGAGTCAAGTATACGGCTAAGGCATTTCTCAGCCGCATGGACTAATGCGGGTAGATCATGAAATGCGGATAAGGCATTCCTCATCCGCATTGACTAATGCGGATGGTCAGACTAATACGGATGGTCAGACTATTGCGGATGAACCAGAATGTCAAATGCGTATTAAGCTTAGTAAGATCTGATTTATTTGGGTAAACGAGTAACATAGGCATGATGATGATGATGATGTTGCATGGGTATACCTACTGTGTACCATATATGTATTATGCCTTGTATGATGATGAATGAATGTTATGTGTGTGTTCCTTATGATTATGTATGTTTATCTTTCCGAAACTTTACGAATTGTGGAAATGAACGAATGAAATATTATGTAACATAAGTGAAAGATAATGAAAGAGGAACATGATGATGAATGCATGCATTAATGAATAAACGAAAAGAAATATGATGATGAATACATGCATTAATGAATGAACGAACTAAGTCTTGCAAGCATTGAATAAGGTAACGGGTCTTTCTTTGTGATTGACCTTATTCATGGTACCTCTACCGCTTACCTACTAGTACTGTGGCATACGCTTTGATTCACGGCCCAGTAGCTAAGACTGATCGGGGTATAGCATATGGTATTGGTACAAAAGTATTTCAATGTGCAAGCAAAGATGAAACGGGACCCTTGTCATTCGACCACAGTAATCATAGCCGAGTGCTATGAAGTGGGTAAAGCCTGACAGGATCCATATGAGAATTCAAAGATAATGAAGTATAACGAATGATGAAGATAATAATAAATATTATCTTTGTGTATGTATGATGTATGATCATGTGTAAGAATGGTTTATAATGGAAATATAATATGTTTATTATAAAACTAGAACTCACTCAGCAACGCTGACTTTTATGTGTTTCCAGTTGGCAGGTAGTGTTGCTGGGGATGGCATGAGGCGACTACTCAGCTCTTCGTGGATGGCATTCTCCTTTTGATAATGCTGCCACGCAATGGGATGCGGGCTTATAATGCATGCAACAACTTATGTTGCATGCAAGTGTCAAGTGTTCCATGAGGATCCCGATAAACGGGATTACTTAAGGAATCTTCTTTATGATGAAAATAATATTTTTTTAATGTTTTTATACTAAAGGTCACTGTTTATGACCCATTTTGTAATCAGTAACGATGTAATCTTTGTACAAGCTTTTATGATGAAATGAAATGTATCTTTTCAATGTTTCCGCTGCGATGTTTATTTAAGATGTTTATAAATATATATCAAATGTATGTTTTATGTGCGATGAACGACCAACTGTGAGGTGACCGGGAGCGGCGCCTTACAAGTTGGTATCAGAGCCAAAGTTTAAGTGAAATGGGTAAATTTTCCAAATAAACCTAAACTTAAACTGAAAATGGGACAGAAAGGAAGAGAATGCCATCTGAGTAGTTGCGTGCCATCAGGTATTTTCTTAAGGATTAACTGGTATTATGTGCGCATGTGATGTGATTTATATGTACTATTAGATTTAGATACTAATGTGGTCAGGACAGGTGATGCTCGGGGTGCGAAGAGTAGAGTAAGTGGCTAATCACATCTGGCCACTGTAATTAGGGACTTACCTTACTTGACATAAACTGAGCTATTTCCTTGAATGACCGTGTTAGTATTTGAACCTTTCAGTGTGATAGAAGATGGTCGGTGGTAGATCATCTAAAGTGTCACGAGGTGGTGGACGTGGTGCTGAACTGTGGGCCACAAGAGGAAGGCCGAGAAAGGAGAAGGAGGTTCATGAAGAACCTGACACCACTCATCAGGAGGAGGTGGACGAAAGCGCGGATCTAAGGGCCTCGGTAAAAGAGGCAGTGGTCGAAGAAGTACACCAGGTCATGCAGACGATTTTACCGTCGGTAGTGACCGAAGTGATAAAGGCTGTACACGAAGATGAAAGGCAAGGGAGGAACCGGTCCTCGGGGAGACCGCAGCGACAAGAGCCGGAAACGGTTCTATCCGATAATGAAGCGGAAGAGGAGGAGGAGCCGGTACGGGAGACAACATGGGGTTGTAACTACGGGGCGTTTATGAGGTGCAAGCGCCCTACTTTTGACGGTTCTGGCACTGCTGCTGATGCTCACCAATGGGTGAGAGAAATGGAGGCTGTCCTCGATATTAGTGATTGCCAGGAGGGCAAAAAGGTGAAGTTTGCTACCCACTCATTCACGGGTTCGGCATTATGCTGGTGGGACAATATAGTCCAGGTCGAGGGTAGCAGGGCCATTGGGAAGATGAAGTGGGCCGAGCTGAAAAGGATGGTGATCGATGAGTTCAGTCCTCGTCGGGAAATGGACAAAGTTGAGAGAGAGTTCCTGCAGTTGGAGGCGGGGACGATGACCCACCAACAATACACCACAAAGTTTAATGAGATGGCAAGGATATTGCCGGATCAGGTAACGTCGGTGTCTCGAAAGATCAACCGGTATATTCAGGGGCTGCCAGCTGACATCCGCAGGCATTTGATTACTTCTCGACCGAGCACCTTTAGGTCGGTAGTGGATTTGGCTGGGAGATTGTATGATGAACGGGCTGTGGTGGTGAAGGCTGAGATTAGTAAGAAGGTAGGTAGTGAGAGAAACTAGCAGGGGAAGAGGTTTGGTCGAGGTGATACTTCGACGAGTAACAAGAAGACAAGGATGGATGACCGTCGTGTGGTCATGTCAGGAGCAGGGTTGAGGAAGTGTGGCCAATATGGAAGAGAGCACATGGGGGAGTGCATGTGGGGATCAAACATCTGCTTTAAGTATGGAAGGCAGGACATATGTCAAAGGATTGCCGGACAGGCAAGTGTTTTAACTGTGGGGAAAGTGGTCATATGAGCAGAGACTGCAAGAAGCCGAGGGCTGAGGGATCCGGGGCAAAGAAGACGGGAGGTGAAGAACCAAGAACAAAGGCCAGGGCATTCAGGATGACGCAGGAGGAGGCCAGGACAGACCCTGATGTTGTGTCCGGTACGTTTCTGGTGAACCAAACTTTATCCTCTGTATTATTTGATTCGGGTGCCAGTAGGAGTTTTATTTCTGCTGCCTTTGTACTAAGCTGCCTGTTAGTAGTAGACGTGTTGATGTGCCCTTTGATGTAGAAACTACCATAGGTAAGTCTACTAGGATCTCTGAGGTGATAGAGGGTTGTGATGTTGAATTGGAGGGCCACAAATTTCCGGTTAGACCCTTCGCTATGACTTTAGGTGGTTTCGATTTGGTGCTTGGGAAGGATTGGTTGGCGGACTTTGAGGCGAACATCGTGTGTCTCAAGAAGATGATTCAATTGACAGCGCCCGACGGTGGTTCAGTGACAGTTTATGGTGATCGGGTTACTACGATTCCGAAGGTGATCTCAATGGCTGTGGCGGGAAAGTGTATGAGGCGTGGATGTAGCGCCTACTTATGTTATGTAAAAGATGTAGAAACGCCAACACCACAGCTATCCGATGTTCCGGTGGTGTGTGATTTTCCAGACGTGTTCCCGGAAGACTTATCGGGATTGCCACCTGACCGAGAGATCGAGTTCCAGATTGACCTGATACCAGGTGCTCAACCTGTCGCCAAGGCACCGTATCGATTGGCCCCGACGGAAATGAAAGAGTTGATGGAGCAGTTGCAAGAGCTGTTGGATAAGGGGTTCATTAGACCGAGTATCTCACCTTGGGGTGCTCCGGTCCTGTTTGTAAAGAAGAAAGATGGTAGTATGAGAATGTGCATCGACTACCGCGAGCTAAATAAGTTGACAGTGAAGAACAGATACCCCTTGCCGAGAATTGATGATCTATTTGATCTGCTTCAAGGCGCCAGTTGGTTTTCACGAATAGATCTTCGATCGGGCTACCATCAGCTGAAAGTGAAGGAACAAGACATCCCTAAAACAACTTTTCGTACGCGCTACGGTCACTACGAGTTTCTTGTCATGTCTTTTGGTTTGACCAATGCGCCAGCTGCTTTTATGGATTTGATGAACCGAGTGTGTCGGCCGATGTTGGATAAATCAGTGATTGTATTTATTGACGATATCCTGATTTATTCAAAAAGCGAAACGGAGCATGCCGGTCACATTCAAGAAGTACTAGAAACGTTGAGAAGGGAGAAATTGTACGCCAAGTTCTCCAAGTGCGCATTTTGGTTGCGTGAAGTTCAGTTCTTGGGTCACGTGGTTAATCCTGAGGGGATTATGGTCGATCCGGCAAAGGTGGAAGCAGTAATGCAATGGAAGTCTCCAAAGACGCCATCCGAGATCCGTAGTTTCTTGGGTTTGGCGGGCTACTACAGAAGATTCATTCAAGACTTCTCCAAGATTGCTTCTCCACTGACCAAGTTAACCCGGAAAGATGTGAAGTTTGTATGTGGTCAAGCTCAAGAGAAGGCGTTTGAAGAATTGAAGACGAGGTTGACCCAAGCTCCTGTATTGGCATTACCCGATAGAAGCGAAGACTTGGTGGTTTATTCTGATGCTTCCTACTCGGGGTTGGGATGCGTATTAATGCAAAGGGGAAAGGTGATAGCCTATGCATCCCGACAGCTAAAAGTTCATGAGGTTAATTATCCTACTCATGATTTGGAGCTAGCAGCTGTGGTCTTTGCGTTAAAGATTTGGAGGCACTACCTCTACGGAACGAAGTGCACCATCTTCACAGACCATAAGAGCTTGAAGTACTTCTTCGAGCAAAAAGATTTAAATATGAGGCAGAGGTGATGGTTGTAGCTGATAAAAGACTATGATTGTGAGATCCATTACCATCCGGGCAAAGCCAACGTGGTGGCTGATGCCCTTAGCCGAAAGGAGAGGCCCGAGCCGATACAGGTGAAGGCATACCAACTGATTATGACCTCGGATGTGATGAAGCAAGTCAAAGAGTTTCAAGATGAGGCACTGAAGGAAGATCATCTTAACTCCGAACGAATGAGAGGTCTGGTCGTGGAACTGGGTGAAAACACGTTTGGTGTCAAGACTCGATTTGGGCGGATGTGGATTCCTCGTTTTGGGGATCTACGAATGAAGATTATGGACGAAGCCCACAAAACTCGATAATCCATTCATCCTGGTGCTAGCAAGATGTACCAAGACATGAAGAAAGATTACTGGTGGTCGGGTATGAAGCGTGATGTGGTGGAGTATGTGAGTAAATGTCTCACTTGATTGCAAGTAAAGGCAGAACATCAGAAGCCGTATGGGAAGATTCAACCTTTGGATATACCAGAATGGAAGTGGGAGCACATCACCATGGATTTCATTACGAAGCTGCCGCGTACTCCGAAAGGGTATGATACGAGATGGGTGATTGTTGATCGTCTGACGAAGAGTGCTCACCTCCTACCGATACGCGAGACATACTCATCCGAGAGGTTGGCCGATCTTTTCATCAAAGAGATTGTGACTCGTCATGGTGTACCGGTGTCAATTGTGTCGGATCGCGACACCCGATTTACATCCAAATTCTGGAAGAAATTCCACGATGCTATGGGGACGAGGTTACATATCAGTACGGCTTATCATCCCCAAACTGATGGTCAGTCGGAAAGGACCATTCAGACGTTAGAAGACATGCTCCGGGCATGTGTGATTGATTTTGGGGGGGAGTTGGGATGACCACCTGCCATTAGCTGAATTCTCATACAATAACAGTTATCATGCCAGTATTGGCATGCCACCCTATGAAATGCTATACGGTAGGAGATGCAGGACACCCGTATGTTGGGGTGATATTGGTCAAAAGAAATTGGGAAGCGTCGAGGTGATCGAGGCTACGACTGAAAAGCTTGAAAGGATCAAGGCCTACATGAAGGCAGCCAAAGACAGACAGAAGTCGTATGCCGATAAACGACGCAGGCCGATCGAATTCCAGGTGGGTGACCGGGTTATGTTAAAGGTCTCGCCTTGGAAAGGAATCATTCCGTTCCGAAAGCGGGGCAAGTTGAGTCCGCGGTACATAGGCCCTTTCCGAATCATTGCTCGAGTAGGAGAGGTGGCCTATAGATTGGAGTTGCCAGATGAGCTAAGTGGAATTCACCCTACCTTCCACGTATCTCATCTGAGAAAATGTTTGGCCGATGAGGATCTGATTGTTCCACTGGAAGATATCGAAGTAGATGAACGGCTCAATTATGTGGAGCAACCAGTGGCAATCATCGATAGAAAAGAGAAGCGGCTTAGAAATAAAGTGGTTCCCCTTGTGCGTGTACAGTGGAAGCACAGAAAGGGATCTGAGTCTACGTGGGAGACTGAAGAAGAGATGAGACAACATTACCCACGATTGTTTGAGGAATAACAGGTTTCGGGGACGAAACCTTTATAAGGGGGGTGGACTTGTAACACCCGAAATTTTGATTAGACAAAGAGAAATAATAAGAAGAAAAGAAAAGAAAGAATATTGGAAGGAAAGGAAAAGAAAGAAAAAGTGGAAGGGGGTATTGTGTAAAAGTACGAAGAAAAGGCAAATATCTGATATACATAGGGATGGCTGCCGACACTTTTCACACAACCCCAAATCAGTGAAAGTTTTAGAGAGAGAAAGAGCAAACTACGAGTTTTGAAGGAAGAACAAGAAGAAGAAGAAGACTGATTCGAGGTACCAGGTCTCACGGCAACCGTTTTAAAGAAGCCATACTCAGCAACACAATGTGAGTTCTAAGACCCCTAATTTACCCGTTTTTGAACAATTTTTGGGGCTGAAACACATCTTAACACCATTTTCAAGCTTGAGTGCTTAATTCATGTATGTACGTACGAGTATGTGTGTGTATGGTCTGCTCAGGTTGCTATGTTTACCGTATATAAGATTTCTAGGCAGATTTACGAATTTCAGCATGTTGTTCGTGTGCGAACTGTTGATGTATGTTTTAGGAGTCTTTCCTACGAGGTGTACGATGTATGACTTGTTCTAAGTGGATAATATGATGAATCTGTGCTAGGGGTATGTTAAGATGATTAATGGGTTGTAGAAACGGCACAGGTTAAGTGCAGGTCACCATACTCAGCCGCATAGACTAATGCGGACAGCCAAGTGAAATGGCTAAGGTAGATTTCAACCGCATTGAACAAATGCGGATGACTGAGAAAATGCGGTCAAGGCATTTTGCTCAGCCGCATTGACCTAATGCGGATAGTTCAGGAAATGTGGCTAAGGCAATACTCAGCCACATTAACCTAATGTGGACGAATCAGGAAAGGTGGCCAAGGCATCTCACCCGCATTGAACAAATGCGGATGACTAAGAAAATGCGGTTAAGGCATTGGTCAACCGCATTGACCAATGCGAATGAGTCAAGTATACGGCTGTGGCATTTCTCAGCCGCATGGACTCATGTGGGTAGATCATGAAATGCGGATAAGGCATTGACTAATGCGGATGGTCAGACTAATGCGGATGGTCAGACTAATGCGGATGGTCAGACTAATACGGATGAACCAGAATGTGAAATGCGGATTAAGCTTAGTAAGATCTGATTTATTTAGGTAAACGAGTAACATAGGCATGATGATGATGATGATGTTGCATGGGTATACCTACTGTATACCATATATGTATGATGCCTTGTATGATGATGAATGAATGTTATGTGTATGTTCCTTATGATTATGTATGTTTATCTTTCCGAAACTTTACTTATTATGGAAATGAACGAATGAAATATTATGTAACGTAAAGTGAAAGATTATGAAAGAGGAACATGATGATTAATGCATGTATTAATGAATAAACGAAAAGGAATATGATGATGAATACATGCATTAATGAATGAACGAACTAAGTCTTGCAAGCATTGAATAAGGTAACGGGTCTTTCTTTGTGACTGACCTTATTCATGGTACCTCTACCACTTACCTACTAGTACTGTGGCATACGCTTTGATTCACGGCCCAGTAGCTAAGAATGATCGGGGTATAGCATATGGTATTGGTACAAAAGTAATTCAATGTGCAAGCAAAGATGAAACGGGACCCTTGTCATTCGACCACAGTAATCATAGCCGAGTGCTATGAAGTGGGTAAAGCCTGACAGGATCCATATGAGAATTCAAAGATAATGAAGTATAACGAATGATGAAGATAATAATAAATATTATCTTTGTGTATGTATGATGTATGATCACGTGTAAGAATTGTTTATAATGGGAATATAATATGTTTATTATAAAACTAGAACTCACTCAGCAACGCTGACTTTTATGTGTTTCCAGTTGGCAGGTAGTGTTGCTGGGGATGGCATGAGGCGACTACTCAGCTCTTCGGGGATAGCATTCTCCTTTTGATAATGCTGCCACGCAATGGGATGCGGGCTTATAATGCACGTAACAACTTATGTTGCATGCAAGTGTCAAGTGTTCCTTGAGGATCCTGATAAACGGGATTACTTAAGGAATCTTCTCTATGATGAAAATAATTTTTTTAATGTTTTTATACTAGAGGTCACTGTTTATGACCCATTTTGTAATCAGTAACGATGTAATCTTTGTACAAGCTTTTATGATGAAATGAAATGTATCTTTTGAATGTTTCCGCTGCGATGTTTAATTAAGATGTTTATAAATATATATCAAATGTATGTTTTATGTGCGATTAACGACCAACTGTGAGGTGCCCGGGAGTGGGGCCTTACACAGCATCTTTAATTACTTCTAGGCCATAAGTTTCCACATACACCTCAGAGTTAACTTGGGTTTCAACTTCAAGCGTGTCTTTTTGTTGTTTATGAAATTGAATTGGTTCAGCTTCAAGAATCACCCCATGCCTTTCCATATCATCATCAATGATCTGTATGCCTCTTATGTAAACCACCATTTTCTCTGAGGATTCATCTGCTGAAGCATCTTCTTGCCTTGTGCTTTCGGCAGTTGCATCAGCTGCGGATTTGTTTAGAACTTCTGCAACTTCCAATAGAACTATTAATAATGAGGCTCATATTGGTCAGTTCATTAGAAGAGAAAGAGATTGTTTTTGTTGTATTTAGAACTCGGATAGCCAATCTCTGGAGAATGTCTTCAGCTTCTTTGGGCTCATCTTCCCCCTTTTTGGTAGCATCAACTGAGATTATAGATGACACCAAGTTGGCGGAGGAAGGCACACCCAAAGGTTCTTGTGGTGCTGAGAATTGAAGACTTAGAATGATGCATTATTGACGGTCATAGATCTCTTAAAGTTATTCCACATTGTATTCAAGATCCATTGCCTTTGCTGCAGCCTGCTGATGAGTTGTGTGTTGTTGTTCAAGTTGTGCTTCCACCTTAGATACTTTATCTGCTTAAGATTTCAGCAGACAACTCTTAAATTTGGGAACTGTGGCTCATTTAGCATAACCTTAAAGTGTTTTATTCTCAGCTTGAAGCCTTCTCTCATCAATTATTGGAATCCTTAGGAGATGAGGTACTAGGCGAAGGCTTTGCACCCTCACCACAAGATTTTGTTTCTTGGTACCCTGGATTCCTTTTCTCAAGAAATGACTCCGAAGAGACATTCTTAGGGTGAGTTGCTATGGTTGAGTCTAAACAATGTTATACCTGTCCTGCTGATCAATTGATGGATCAACAGTGGAGATAATCTCTTTTACATTGATCCTTTCCTCCCTAGGATCAATCTCTTGGGATGAAGGATGTGGATCAGCTTTTGCTACAAGCACACCAGTCTCCACTGTCTGTACTGTATAGGAAGGGGAGATAGTGGTTCGTGCTGATGGACGAGTTGAGTCTAATAGCCATGTGTATGGGAGATGGGGGTGATAGTGGTTCATGCAGTTAGAACATCTTCAGCCCAGGAAATAGACATATTTATAGGAAATGGAGTAGCTAGGTCTAATAGCACGGGATGTGAACTAGTTCCTAATAAGACTTCTTCCTTAAAAGTTGTTTCAGCAAGTTTTGTTTTCTTAAATAGAGTGTTGGGACTTAATTGAGGGCTATCAGTTATGTTTTAGGTCTGCTCTAAATAAGAAAGAAAACCCTTCTTCTGTGAGATTTGTTTGGGTGTGCCTGATAGCTTTGACTTAACTAGGGCCCTTGTTGTTCGTACACATGTCCCCAGTTCTAGTCTAGTGAGCTTAAATGTAATAGAACTTCTTCTTGTAACACATATGTAACGTTGATCAATATAATGAGAATCTCTTCTATATATGTCTGTTGGTTGTGTAATGTTATATCTATTTATATTATTTGTTGTAGCACGCATATATGACCATGTTATAAAGGTTTACAGTTGTTAGACATAGTTCTGAATCATTAAAGGTTCAAGAATGTGTTTAACTAAGTATCCTGATTCAGTCGCACGACTGGACCATGCGAATGGTCCAATCGCACGACTGAACCAGGTGATTGAGTCAATCGCACGGTTGAGTCATAAGACTGACTCAATCGTACGAATGAACCAATCGTATGATTCAATCGCACGACTGATCCAGTTGCTTGGCTCAGTCATACGAATGAAAGCTGTAACCTATAAATACCACTTAATTCGTGGAAAAACGGTAGACTTCGAATACTTGCAACCCTAGTCGACCCAGAGCGTCCTGTTCATCCATTCCAAGTTCATAGAACGTCCCAGATCTTTCCTAGTCCGTTCTTAACGTTTTCTAATCGTTAGGTTTGATCTTGTTAACGTTCTCTCTGATTGGATCACCAATCAAATAGGATTCCGCACTGTTTGATCCGGTTTAACGAAGAATCAGTTAGTACTCCGAACGTACACGATCCTAACAAGTGGTATCAGAGCCTTGGCTCTTGATTCTTCGTTGATTCAATCAAGTTTTATTAAAGTCAACGTTTTTACGCAAAAAGATCCAATCTTTCTGCTAAAAATTCAAGTTTTTACGTGTGCATGTTCTGCAAAATCAATATTTTTCGACTTACAGCCGTCTAGGGTGTCAACACTTGTGTTTTAGGTCAAAAGTTGCAAAAAACCTCGATTTCAGTAGTCTCAGTCGCACGATTATCTCAATCATACGACTGAAGTCCAGTCGCCAGTTCATTCGCCCGATTGAGTCAGTCGCCTAGTCCAATCGACCGATTGAGTCAGTCGCCCAGTTCAGTCGCCTAGTTGAGTCAGTCGGTCTGTTCAGTCACCCAAGTGTCTCAGTCGCCTGTTCAATCGCACGGTTGAGTTCAATCGCATACTGTTAGTGTCAATCGCATCCCAGTCGTACTCCCCAATCGCGTTAACAGTTTGTTTTCAAGTTTAAGCTAACATTCATTATGGACTCCAAAAATTTCACGTTCTCAGCAGGGAAAGACTCAAGGATCCAGAACTTACTGCTACTGGAGAATGAGATTGGTAACCACAATAAGCCACCTAAGCTTCTGTCAATTGATGAGTTCCCGCAGTGGGAGCAGAGATTTGAGATTCATCTCAATGGTGTGGATACTAATCTTTGGAATGCTATTGAAACTGGTTATACCATGCCAGTGGGTGGTCATGGTATACCCTTAACGTTGAGTGGACTGACTGATGCTCAAAAGACTGCCTACAATGCTAAAAAGAAAGCTTACGCGATGGGTCACTCCGTCTATTCGTAAAGAGATCTTCCATCAGTATTCTGAGCATAAACAAAGTAAGAAATTCTAGAAAGCTCTCGAGAAAAGATATGAAGGGAGCTCAACTCTGAAGTCATTAAAGGCCAAAGCACTTAAGAAAGAATTTGATAATTTTTCTGCTATTGGGAATGAGAGTTTGGACGACATAATTGACCGCTTCTATCATCTGATGAGTGAACTTCACACTCATGGGTAACCACATCTAAAGAAGAAAAGGTCTCCACTTTGGCTGATGGACTCCCAGAAAAGTGGGATTCGTTTATCTCCACCTTGAGATACAATTCAGTTCTTGAGACATTGGATGTAAATGACTTTATCCTGAAACTGCGAGAGGAAGAAGTCAGACACAAGTACAAGGCAAAGAAGGGTTCTTATGCTCAGGATCCTACACTCTACAATGTTACTCCTTCTTCTACTTCTACGTCCAAAACTTCCAGCGCTCCTCTGCAGACTGCTTTTATGTCAAATGCATCACCATCTACTGATCAAGGCTCATCATCAGCTAGTGAGTCATATGGTGCATCTGGGGTTCTACAAAGTTCAACAGTTACTCAATCAACGAAGTTGATGACTGAAAATTTGGGAAAAGTAACTGTGGAAGTTGCAAAGGAGCACATGGATCTACTTGCTGCAGTAGTTCATTCCTATGATGATTTAGTGCCTGGAAAGATTGGAAACTGCCACCTGGCCGATGAAGACTATGAGCAGGTAGATGAGAACGAGCTGGAACGTATGTATTATGTGGGCTCTTGCAAGTGTCCTGCGAATGACCTAGTTTCATGTGTTTACAAGGTGTATAACATTAAGCCTAGACTATTCATCAAGCGACAGACACACTATATATGACAATATATGCTCCAACAAATTCCCCCTTGGATGTTGCTTGCGAATAGTAGATAACACCTCTTACAATCTTCATTTAATCTTTGCTTTGGTTTCCAATAGAGTCAAACGAACAACCATATTAGCCAACGTTGTTGATCTGTTAGGTTACTACAATATCCCTGAAAATGAATAGAGGCACAATAGCTTTCGTTTACTTTGCAGAACACCATCATAGCAGCAAGATTCCCCATATGACTGATTTTTCCAGATAATGACATGAACAGTTTTCCATTGCTTCAATCTTCACACAGGCTAACCTGATTAACATTAACACCTGCAGAAATTCCCCCTCACATTCAGCATATCCCAATATATAAACATTTTTCTCCCCTGGCGTCTTCATACGGTGTATTGGGCAAAAGGTTGAAGGTTCCAATCCACAGCTGACAATATCAAACAAATCAACATGCATGTAGATTCATCATCAGAAACCTGCTCACATCATCACTTTCTGATTGCGTCTTCACTCATTCTATACATGGATTCCCCCTAAGAATGAGAATCCTCTCTGTGCGGATAAATATAACTTGATTGGCCCATAAATAGTCAGATACTCCTGACTACCCCACAAAATCAGCACCGACAGCTGATATCTTCTCTTCTCTCTTTCGTGTTCTAACAACATTCACCTATTCTGGAAGTCCAATGAATAATGGGGTATCCATCGAACTTGTTTGACATAAGAACCTCAGGGTGAATGTACTTTGCTCATCCTCAACTCTTGTATAGACTTTCCAAGAAAATCTTCACTATTGACCCGAACATGAACCGAAAAATGACCCAATAATTTTCTCAAAAAAATTTATTTTACCAAACTTTTTCAGAAGGCTTCTCGAGTGATAAAAATGGTTTAGGAAAAAATCCGTGCAAGAAGCTGTTCCAGACTCTTTTTTTGGTTTTGGTCTGGTACACAGCTCGTTCGTGCGACGGGAACAGACGAATGAAGACATACGTGCGAATGGGTGATTCGTGCGAATGGATACTTCGAATGGGTCAGTCGTGCGAATGAAATACACGAAAGGGTCAGTCGTGCGAATGAATGTTCATTCGTACGAATGGACATACGACTGGTTCAGTCGTACGAATGGACCATACGAATGGTTCAGTAATGCGAATGAGGCCCAGTCGCATGGCCCAATCGCATGAACGGGTCTAAACGCAGATTTTCAGATCTGCAGCCGCCAAGGCTGCCAAAAACCCTAATCCGACGAATTTTACATGATTCGAACCAAAATAGACATCATCAGATTCGCAAGGGTGATCAGAACGTGGTTTCGAGTTCGATTTTAACATAGAAACAACACACGCCACGAGATCTGAGCAAACCACGAAGACACGAAGAACACGAAGTATGTTTAACGTCAAAGAACCAGAAATAGATCCAGAGATCAAGAGCTCGGGTTGCTAGAATGATTGTTAGATCATTCTAGCAGTAACCGGCTCTGATACCAATTGTGAAGTCACTGGATTGGTAGACATCCGAGCACGTTCTTGACGGAAGGATAAACAACCAAAAGACAAACAATAGTACGAACAATAATCGAATGATTTCATTGATAAAACATAACGATTTTAAGCTCGTTACAACTTAAGAATTATAACTTTTGGCAAGGGGAGATCGAGCATGATCTCCTCACTCATCCGGCAGCACCTAGGCCCCGGGCACAAACCCTCTCCCCAAAAAAAACCCTTCTACACATTGAAACTAGTATATATAGGCCTCGGCCCATATTAGATGCGACTGGGCCCATTCGTGCGAGTGGACCATGCGTATGGTTCAATCGTACGACTGGACCATGCGTATGGTTCAATCGTACGACTGGACCATCCTTATGGTTCAGTCTTACGAATGCCCCAATCGCATCTCTCAGTCGCACGACTGGTCCATTAGCATGGCTCAGTCGTACGATTGAGTCTCATTCGCATATGCTCCTGCTAATGACCAAGTTTCATGTGTTTACAAGGTGTATAACATTAATCCTAGACTATTCGTCAAGCGACGGACACACTATATATGACAATATATGCTGCAACAAGAATTTTCATTAAATATCCTATTTTTAGATTCCTCAATAGTGTGGTCAACTTTGTTGTATAGTCTGTAGCCTTAACTTGTGATGAGTTTCATATAAAAAACCCATCTACTGATTTCTCAGCAAATTTGGGTAGATGATCTTTGGTATTTAGAAGAGTACATGGACATCTAAATGGTCTTAGAAACCCTATGTATGGTCTTCTTTTATGCCATAATTAATAAGAGGTTTTCTATGTGTCTTGACTATCAACACTCTGTTCTCAACATAGCACATAATGATGACTGCTTCAACCCAAAATGTTATAGGAAATTTGGAGCCAGAATGCATGGTCCTTGCAGTCTCAATAAGTGTTTTATTTCTTCTCTTAACAATTTCATTTTGCTAAGTAGTTCTAGAAGCACTATATTTCCTTACAATACCTTTTGATTCATAAAAAGAATGAAGGGTGTGGTTTTGAATTCATTACCCCGATCACATTTAATTATTTTAAACTTTTGATCAATTTGATTTTTAATTATAATAACAAATGATTTTAAAATTTTAGCAATTTCATCCTTAGTTTCTAAAAAGAAAACCTAATTCTTTGGACTTATAAGAAGATCTGTGTTGATTTCCTTTTTGACATGCAACATAGTGGTTAGCACATGCAAAAACTTTGTTCGGCTGTCCTGTGACTAACCCATTCCAAACTAAGTTATTCATGTTTTTCAGATTTACATCTGCTAGTCTTCTATGCCAAAGAGAGGATTTATTTACTGAAGCTTTGGAAATGAAACATGAAACATGAAACATTTCCTGAAGGTGATGTGCAGGATCGGTTTCGGTCACTCAACAAGTGGTTTCTTTCTCTCAAACTCACCTTGAACAACACTCAGAAAGAGTCCTAAGAAGAGTTGATCACAATATAACAAGTATCAAGTGATAATAAACACAGGAAGTAAATTTTCAAGGTACTTTTATATATTGATTCTCAACTCAAAGGATTACAAGACTCTTACAAAGCACAATCTCTCTATCTATTGAGTTACAATGAGAACTATATATAATACTACCTACAGCCGGATATACTTTGATCCCAGCTGGAAACCTATAACCAAAAATCCTATACTACAAGACTATAGGTTAAGGTATCTCGGATATATTATCTGAGATTTGGTTGGTCAGGACATGTCCCTGACTTACCTTTTGTCACCAACTAAGGTTGGTAACATGTACTATCATAAAAAGGTAAACAGTAGAATAAAGTATGGTCAACAACATGGCTCTTTGGGAAGAAGCCATGCTGTATCAGAGGTCTGCATTGGATTGTCAGAGACCATACTTATGTCTACTGGTCATAGCAATGTCTTCCGAAGGTTAAATTGCTTCGGAAGTATAACTTCTTCCGAAGCCACTTATACTTCAGAAGACTGCTTCTTCCGAGGCTTGGAGTCTTCTTTATCTTCGGAAGTAGACTTTGTCTTCAGCTCTTTCTTCAGACTTTGTCTTCGGAAGTGTTCTTCAGACTTTGTCTTCGGAAGATAGTCTTCAGCTCTTTCTTTTAGACTTTGTCTTCGGAAGTGTTCTTCAGACTTTGTCTTCTGCTCTTTCTTCAGACTTTGTCTTCAGCTGTTGACTTCAGCTGTTATCATCAGCTGTTGACTTCAGCTGTTGTCATCAGCTGATGTCTTCAGACTTTGGAAGATCTCATACTTAGCTTCGGAAGCCTTTAAATGTAGCCCCAAAATTGACTATGTGAAGTGGTTTTGGTTGCACCAGCCTTATAATGACCCAACAAACTCCCCCTAGGCTGATGCTACCAAAACTTCACTTCTCTCTTCTTCTCAAAACTTTCAGCACCAGGGAAAGTAGATATCTGTCTGTTTCCTTGCTTTTCCCTGATGTGGTGCTGAGAAGTTTGTACAAATCCTTGGTAGACAGTACATCCAGTCTGTTACCTTGGATTATATGTACCCTTTCTTATGGCCCTCTAAAAAGAGTTAGTTGATGAGAAGTATAGTCATATTCCCATCTAACTATTGGTTCCAATTCCGGACCCTCCACCATGTGTAGAAAGGCTGCGCCCTTGGTGATAGGTCTTTCTTTTTCTTCCTGTCTTCTCAGCTTCAACTCTTCATTGATCTTTGCCTTTGCAGTCAGCTCAGCCAAGTGAATACTGCTGAGATGATTCCTGATGACAGCAACAGTCTCAGAGTTGGAGGGGTTAGAGAATGGCTTCGCTGCAAGCTCAGCAATGTCAAATCTGCTGAGACGCAATAGAGAAGTGGCATTGAGTCGGTTGATTTCACCATTCTCTCTTTCCACCATAAAGTTGTGAGAAGTTTCATTGAAACTCTACTGGATTATACTTTTCCTAGGCACAGGAGACTAACTAGGAATCCTGTCCTCCTTCTTTGTATCCAGTAGAGTCACCAGTTTTCTTCTAAGTCTCTTCTCTTCAGCATTTAGAGATTCAGAGTTGAGACCGAGAAGTATTGCAGCCTGGCCCAAAGTTCCTCTAGGCAAATCAAGAAACTGATCTAGTGTGAGGGAACTTGAAGAGTCATCAACATAGGTGATGTTAATGAGATCTTCCTCATAGGAGATGTTGCTCAGAGTTGTGCAGTTGTTGAGCTTTGTCTTGATTTTCTTAAACTCTTCAAGAGAGAGATGTTGAGAAGGCTGAGGGGATGGTCTGGGTATCAGTTGGGTAGGTTTGGGTTTAGTGGTTCTGGGTTGTGTTTTGGGTTTAAGGATGGGTAGTTTAGGTGGTTGTGGTGATGAAGTAGGTATGGGTAGAGTTATAGGTTCAGGGGTGAAGGTTTCATCTAAGGGCTCGGTTTTGATGGGAAATGGGATTGGTTCTTCTGGTGTAGGTTGTGGTTGAGTGTCTGGGGTTAAGATCATTCCCTGTCCCCTCCTATACATCTCCTTCCTCTTTCCCATACGGATGTCAGCCTTTATTTCGCTGACAATCCGTTGGAGTGTCCTTTCGGACATGGGTCCCACCTACCTACCAGAGAAGATGTGAGCCCGGAGATAGTCTTTTATCCAGGCTTTGTCACTGAGCTTCTTGGTGGCAGTGACCCTCTCTACCTCTTCCCTCCGCTTTTTCTCCTTCATCTTCTCCCTTGCAGCCTTCTTCCTTTCTTTCCCCATTTGATCCTACTCTTTGTTGTGGAGCAGCAGGATCATATCATCATCATGTGGAGAAAGTTCAGGAAGATTGAAGCCTCTCGAGAGTAGGAACTTAATCCTAGCTTCTCTCAGCTGCAAGGCAGCTTTCCTTTGTTCTTCTTCTTCTCTCTCCAAAGCCAACCTGGCTTCTTCTTCTTGTCTTAGCCTGGTTGTCCTCTCCAAAGTCACCAACTCCTCTAGTGGTAGCAGGAGTATTTCCTCATTGGCTGCTCCTAAGTTGATGAGTTGATCAATGAGTGCTTTCCTTCTCTTGTTGTTGATTTCCTCCTGATTGGCTGCAGCTGCCTTTGAACTAGCCGCTAGCAGCTTCTCAGCAGGAAGTCTACCTTTCTTCTTTAGCTTCTCAATCCTTTCCTCTTCCTGAAGCTCTTCCGCAGTCATTTTCCTTTTGCCTTTGTCTTTAGCAGAACTTGACTGTGATAGTTCTTGGATAGAGGGTTCGGATTGAGAGAGAGGATCAGCTGGTGTTTGGGATGGAGGTAGATCAGAAATGTCCTCCCTACTCACCTCAGATGCTATTTCAGGAATGACCTCTGTAATGATCAGTTCCTCGGACATTTGGAACAAGCCTTCTGCAGCTTCCATCTCAGTTTCGGAAGACTTATCTTGCTCTTCCGAAGTTTCAACTTTAGCTTTGGAAGTTTCATCCTGAGCTTCGGAAGAAGAAGCTAATGCAAGTTCTGTCGCAACTGTTTCAGTTACTGGGCCATCAGTCCCCATTTCCCCTTCGAAGTTAATCTCAGGTTCCATGTGGACCTTAGGTAGACCAACTTCCTCCGCAGTGGTAGAAGGTGCAGTCAGCCTCTGAAGCTCTTCAGCCCCAAAGTATATCAGTGTGGTGTCAGGGCTGGGCTGTTCTAAGGAGGATCTCAATACAAACTTTATGAAAGTCTGTAGAGATCATGAAGCATTTGCGAGTCAATCTCTAGAGTTGATTGAGATGACTCAGGTAGGGTAATGAGTTGGGAAGTAGAGAGCTGGATCAGTGGTTCCTCAGGTGTTTGTCTCTGATCTTTCTCCCCCTTTTTAGTAGCATCATCTTGAGAGCTAGATGAGCTAGAGGAAGAAGTCAATGAGACCTGAATATGTACATGCCTAACATACCTCTCCGTCTGTTTCTCAGCTAGTTGAGCCTTGAGACTGTCAATCTCAAGTTGCTGAGTGGTTGTCCTGGTCTCTAAGATCCTAACCTAGGATTCAAGGTTTGAGACCTTAGAGAGCAAGTACTGAAGAGTGAGTTGCATACTTACCTCATCTTCATGTGAAGAATCACGGGGAGATGAGATAACATACCTATTATGTTCAGTCTCACCACCAGATGTGGCTTCTTGGCACCCTGGATAACTTTGCTCAAATTCATCTCTTTCAGAGTTGTCAATGGTCAATGTTGCCGTAGACTCAGTCTGGTTGATGTTACCACTGTCCCAAGAGCTCAATGAGAGACTCTGAGTAGTGGCAGCTGAGCCTACATGAGTCCCCTCCACATCAGTGGGACTCACCTCAGTAGTTGGCTTCTGATGGGGGCTAGAGATAAGGGATCTATCTTGGCTCTGTTGATCTTTGAGAGGGTGTTGCAGATCAACTTCATGGCCATGGAGAGATGTTATCGCTTCATCAGTTTGGATTAAAAGGTCAGTGAAGGATAGAGAGGTTAAACCTACTGACCCGGGACCTATATCAATGTCTACAGGCATTGAGCCTCTTGTGGGGCTGTCCCTTGTTGGCTGCACATAGGAGTGTAAAGACTCACCCTGTGGGCTAAAGGCTTGGGTTTCGGTCTCTTTGGTTTGAGACTGAGGAGGCTCAAAACCCAAATTAAGGTCAATGGTGAAGGATGGTGTGACCTTGGACTGAGTGGGAGCCCATGTTTCCACTCTAGTCCTTTTGGATTGAACTGGAGGAGCTTGTTCAATCAGAGTAGATTGAACAAGGGTTTGTTTGGGGCGACTCTGATATGTGAATTTGACGGGTGGAGAAGGTATCGGGACATTTGTGGTGAGGGTTGCTGGTGTGGGTTCATCACTTGTGGGGTCAACGGGATGTCACCAGGAGCTATGCGCTCAATCATCTGTGGAGGTAAAGGAGTATACCTTCCAGTAAAGTTGATGGACACTTTCTTCAAAGTTTTGAAGATGGTAGGCCGCACTTGAGGAACAGTTAGAGCAGCTGCACAGACAAGCTTGCTTTGTTCCAACTCGCAGTTGATGATGTGTTGAATGTATCGGGGATACATGAAGAATCTGTTCCTTTGAAGATTCCCGATTAAGTTGGTTAACACAAACCTTGAGTAGTTGAAGTGCAGGCCTCTCACCAACCCGTGAACTAGGCATCCTAGTTCGTATGGGATTTGATCCCATCCCCCAGACTTGTTGGATAGGCAGTGCAGGACAATGTGTAGAAGAAACTTCCAATGATATGAGAAGTTAAACTTGTAGACGGTTGACCTGCTCACATCTCCACCATATCGCATGAGGATGTAGGTGCCATCCAAGTCTTCTTTGGGAAACTCAGTAGGAGCTCCATCATCATGAAGCTCGAGATGCTCCCTGATGAGTTGTTCACTAATTATCAACTCCTGTCCACAAATGCGGGTTCTCAGGACGCGAACACCATTCAGGATTTCAGCTTGACCGTTACTCCAAAATTCAGTCATGTGGTTAGAGTAAACGGTGGGGTTAACAGTAAGCGCCGTGAAGTAGGTTGATTCAGAAAGAAAGGTGATGATTTGGGTGAAGTCATCATCTCTTGACGAATCAAGTAATGCGAGCTGGTTGTTCTGAGGGTTTAGCACCATTGTAAGAGGAAGTGAGCTTGAATTTGGGTGAATTTTAGCATTGACAGTGAAGGAAATGTTTAGGGCAGTAAATCGGTAAAAGAAGATGAAATTGAACAGTATGAATTATTTAAATGGTAAGAATTTAGGTAATGGTGGTAGGACGGCAGTTGGCGGTTATGAAATGACAGTGGCGGTAAGGGATAATTTTAAATAATTAGACATTATCAACAAAATCTTTACCTTTTACAGAGTGGGGCCCAAAAAGATATCCGTTACACAGTAAGAACTCTCTTTCCTAGTACAAAACGTTTCCGAAGGTAATTTGTTTTCCAAAGGCAATCCTCTCTTCCGAAGCAAAACATTGCTTCCGAAGGTAAGAGCTGCTTTCCGAATTAAAATTTTTATAAGCTTCGGAAGTAGATCTGATGTGAAATCAATCACTTCTTCCGAGACTAAAAACTCTTCCGAGAAGAAAATTTCCATGGACGAATTTGTCTTCGGAAGATATTTACAAATATCTTCCGAGAGTTAATTCCTCTTCGGAAGAAATTTACACTTGGAATATATCAAAGAGATCTTTTGTAACAAAGCGTAAATTGTATTGACATAAGACATTACACATTAAAAAGCTTTCAGAAGAGGTAGTTAATCAATGTTTATCATCCCAATAGCTGATATGAGATACTTAAATCTTTGTTCATCAAAAGCTTTTGTGAACAAATAAGCATATTATTCATTTGAGTCAACTTTGATTAACTTTATCAGATTTTTCTTATGAATATCTCTAATGAAATGATACCCGATATCAATGTGCTTTGTCTTAGAGTGCTTCACTGGATTTTCTGTGATGGAGATAGCACTGTTGTTGTCAATATGGATAGGAGTACTCATTAAGTTGAATCCATAGTCTAACATCTGATTCTGAATCCACAGCAAATGAGCACAGCAGCTAGCAGCAGCGATGTATTTAGCTTCAGCAGTTGATGTAGATACACAGGATTATTTCTTGCATTGCCATGAAATGATCCTTCCACTAAGAATTTGACATCCTCCTTTTGTGGATTTCTTGTCAATGTTGCAGCCACCATAGTCACTGTCAGAGTATCTATAGAGATTGAAATCACTATTTCTTGGATACCAGAGACCTAGTTTAGGTGCTCCTTTGAGGTATCTGAGAATTATCTTTGCAGCAGGTAGGTGAGACACCTTTGGAGCAGCCTGATATCTTGCACAAATGCAAGTGGCAAACATGATATCAGGTCTACTAGCAGTGAGATACATTAGAGAACCAATAATTGCTCTATACTGATGTTGATCAGTATCCTCCCCCTCAAGGTCAGGGCAAAGATTATGGTTTCTGGGTATGGGTGTCTTGGCTGGCTTACAGTCCTTCATCTCAAATCTCTCTAAGATGTCATTGACATACTTGGATTGATGGATGAAGAATCCTTCCTTCAATTGCTTCACCTAAATTCCTAGGAAAAGTCCATTTTTCCCATGGAACTCATCTCAAATTTCTGCTTCATAGTGCTCTCAAAGTCCTTACATATTTGGTTATTTGAAGAACAAAATATGATGTCATCAACATAGACTTGAATGAGCAAAATGTCTTCTACATTCTTCCTGATGAAGAGAGTCTTGTCAATGGTACCTCTTGTGTAGCCATTCTTCAGGAGAAACTGAGACAAAGTCTCATACCAAAGCCTAGGTGCTTGGTGCAGCCCATATAGAGCTTTATCCAACTTGCACACATAGTTGGGGTGCTATGGGTCTTCAAATCCTGGAGGTTGACATACATAAATTTCCCTATCTATATCCCCATATAGAAAAGCACACTTGACATCAAGTTGGTAGACTGTGAAGTTCTTAGATGCAGCATAAGCAAGGAAGATCCTAACTGCCTCAAGTCTTGCAACAGGTGCAAAGACATCAGTATAATCAATTCCTTCCTCTTGGGTGTATCCTTGAACTACTAATCTTGCCTTGTTCTTGATAATCAAGCCTCTATCATCTTTCTTGTTTCTAAAAACCCATTTAGTGCCTATGGGTACTTGACCAGATGGCAGTGGGCATAGATTCCAGACCTTTTATCTTCTGAATTGAAGCAGCTCCTCCTGCATCGATTCAACCCAACTACTATCCTTTAAGGCATCTTCCACTTTCTTGGGTTCCATCTGAGATAAGAAGCATGAGTACAAACAGACATTCCCATGATGAGTTTGCTCTCTTGTTCTCACACCCTCAGAGACATTCCCTATGATGTTCTCAGTTGGATGAGTGTTATGAATCCTAAGACGAGGAATCACTTCCAGTTGCAGAGATAAGTCCAGGTTGGACATATTCTGGTCAGGAACTGGATCACTATTTCCGGCTGTTGTTTCAAAGTCATTCAATGAGGACTGATTGAATGATTGAGAAACATCATCAATGGTTGGTTGTGAAGTAGTATTAACAGTTTCCTGTTCCTTCAGAATACTACTTCCTTCAACCTGGTGTTGTAATGGATCACCTGAAGAGCTTTGGGGTTCATCAGGTGATTCACTTGTTGAAGCTTCACTATTCCTGGAGATTGTTACACTATCAGATCTGTGAATGGTTAAAGCTTGTTGCCTTTCAGCTCTTGGAGAATTTGGAAAAGGTCTGGGAAGCTCAAATAGTTGATCAGCATCAGCATCAGCATCACCTTGAGCACCTGTTCCAGCTGAAACATTCTCACAAGATGGTTTAGAATAGTTTGGAAACAATTCTAAATCAAAGATATAATCAGGTCCATTCCCCCTAACACAAGGAGTGTGCTCATTAACAACTATATTGGATGACTCCTCAAATTTTGATTCTTAATGTTGTATACTCTATAAGCTTTTGAGCTAGAAGAGTATCCAACAAAGATAGCATCATCTGACTTCTTAGCAAACTTTGCTAAGTTGTCTTTTGTGTTAAGTATGGTACACCTGCAGCCAAAGGACCTTAGAAAGCCAATAAATGGTGGCCTCTTGTTCCATAACTCATAAGGGGTTTTTCCATGGGGCTTAACTACAAGAACCCTGTTCTGCACATAGCATGCAGTGGTAACTGCCTCTGCCCAGAATGTTAGAGGTGGTTTTGAATCAGCTAACTTGGTTCGAGCAGCCTCAATAAGTGTCATGTTCCTCCTCTTAGCAACACCGTTTTGTTGAGGAGTTCTGGGAGCACTATATTATCTGGCAATCCCTTTTGAGTCACAGAATGAGTCAAGAACAGAGTTCTTAAACTCAGTCCCTTGATCACTTCTAACGATCTTAACCTTGTGATAAGTTTGATTTTCTATTTTAACAATAAAAGATTTTAACGTTTCAGCAGTTTCATCTTTACTTCTTAAAAAGAATACCCATGTAAATCTTGTAAAATCATCAACAATCACAAGGCAGTATGATTTCCTTCCAATGCTCATTATACTTGTGGGACCAAAGAGATCCATGTGCAACAAGTGTAATGGAGTAGTGATAGAGTTGACATATTTGGATTTATGAGATGATCTGTGTTGTTTCCCTTTCAGGCATGCAACACAGTTATCTTTGCAGAAAAATTCCTTTTTAGGCAGACCATGTACCAAGTTATTTTTAGCCAATTTATTCATTGTTTTAAAATTCACATGACACATGCGTTTATGCCATAGTGTTGACTCATCACTATCAGCTTTGGAAAGAAAGCATGATACTTCACCCATAGGAGAAGCATTGTTAATATTTAGCTTGTACATATCCCCTTTCCTGGGAAATCTAAGAACCACCAATTCCGGAGGAATTGTCATCCCTGGTCTGAGGATAATGCACTCATGTTCTGTGAAAAGCATTTGATGCTTTTGATCACAGAATTGAGAAACACTTAAGAGATTGTGTTCAAGCTGTTTGACAAAGTGAACTTTGTCAATGTTTATTCTGCCATTGGATATACTTCCTCTGCTAGAAATATATCCTCCGGCCTCACCTCCAAATTGGACAGGCCCTCCATTATAGTTCTGGAATTGCTGAAGGAGAGATCTGTTCCCTGTCATATGCCTAGAGCATCCACTATCTACAATCCAGACATTGTTGTTCTTGTCAAATGGATGTCCCTGCACATAAGATAAGATGGTTAGTTTTGTTTGGAAGCCCAATCCTTGCTGGTCTTGGGCTCTTCTAAAGATAATGACATAATTGAACCAAAAGATATGCATTGAGGCTCAATAGAGGTCATTGAAGAAGAGGTTTGGGCTGCAGCATCTTTCATGATCTTACAATCCATCCCTTGGTTGATCTTTGAGGATGAGCTTGTTGAAGCTTTTGCTGCATGGTTTTCTTCTGAAGCTTCTTTCTTTTCGGAAGAAGACTTCACCACCTTTTCTTCCGAAGCAGTCTTCTTCTAGGATGGTTTCAAGGGAGCTTTCTGTTCTTCCAAACTTTAGAAGCTTTGGCTTCCGAAGCCATTTTCCCTTCGGAAGAAGTGCTTTCTTCCGAAAGCAACTTGGCTTCCGAGACCAACTTTCCCTTTTTCATCATTTGGACCGTCTGAAATGGTCCAAATTAGAAACCTTCCCTGACTCCTTCTTTTCTAACATTATTTGCATAATATGTGCTTGCTGGATTGTAGTAACAATCTTTAGCCATGTGGTTGTGCAGACCACACATTATGCATGCAATGTTAGTCTTTTGGGAATTTGAAGGTTGCTGTTTCTTGGACTTCTTCTCTTCATCAGCAACTTTCCCCTTCAACTTCTGATCCTTTGGTAGGACGGGAGTGCTGGTACTACACTCCTTTCCTGAATCAAAAGTACCTACCACTTGAAATCCAGCAGAGATGAAGACACCCTTTTGCTTTGGGTCAATCTTCAGCTTGGACTCTGCAACCTTCTTGGCAGTCCTTCTAGAAGCTTTAGCTCTGCTTCTTCTTTCCTTGGTGGTTAGGATTTGATCTTCACAGGTGGAGATGAGTGTATCTTCCTGTTTCTCCCCTGTGGTGGCCACTATTTTTGCCTCATCCTCTGGTTCTAATGGAGAAGGGTGGGTAGTTGGAACCTCTTGCTCTTCAGTACCACATCTAGGTAGTCTGATAGACTTATAAGAGTGTGGTGGAGCTATTTCATTGGTTCCCAACCCTTCTTTGTTTTGATAAAACATTTTGGAATGAGAGGATGATGCAAGAATAGCTTGGAAGTTTCGCTCAGCAATAGCTTGCTTCCTGGCCTGAGCCTCAGCAGTCACCAACTGAGCTTGAACTTCAGATAGTTTGGAAATCAGATTTTCTATTTGAGTCTTGTAGTTGGTCTTTTCATGTTTTAAAAGAGACACAGTTTTCTCTAACTCCTAGATTTTCTTTTGATAGTCAGATTCAGCTCTTTTAAAATCAGATTTTAAGATATTTAAAGACTCAACATCAGATCTGATTTCCATATTGTAATCCTTATAGAGTTTAACTTTAGTAATACAGGCAACAGTACAAAGATGTTCACATACCTGATCATCATCTGTTCCGGCCATGAGTGCTTGAGCGGGAGTCATATCATGTACCATGAAGCTCCAGTCAACTTCTTGAGCTATTGCAGCTGTTTCAGTTGACTTTTCTTCATGCTTTGAAGCTGAGGGATATGTGGAGGCCTGTGGGGTTCCCGGGTTGTTTTTGGGAGCCTTGCATTCCCTAGCAAAGTGACCAAGTTGGTTGCAGTTGTAGCACTTTGCTTTGTTCTTGTCAAACCCAAACTTGCTGTTGACAGGGTTTTGAGGGAATTGCCTTCCAATTCTCTTGAAGAACTTCTTCGCTCTGTAAGTTAAGAGAGCCATCTGTTGGACAATGTCCACATACTCTACATCATCTGGACTGAAGCGCTCAAGATCATCAAAGCAATATTGAAAATCACCAGAGTGTCCACTTCCAGAGACAAAGACACAACTATCCTGAAAGGAGTTGTGTTGAACCTTTTGAGACTTTGGAGTCTCAGGTAGAGTAATGTAGGGTCCACTATGTGAGTATTCAGGGTAGCACAACAACTGATGTTGTGGTTCTGTGATTTCCCTTTCAACCACATGAAGGGCTGAACTTAGTTGGTTATTGGAGTTTCCAGAGGAGTTCTGCATGTTCATCTCCATCTGGAATGCACTTAGGATACCATATAACTCTGTAAGAGAAAGAGTTTTAAGGTCCGAAGTTCTCTTGATTACAACACAGTAGTGTGTCCATAGTTTAGGAAGGGAAGACATGAACTTCCTAACTATGTCTCTATTCTCAAGAGGTACTCCAATATCCACCAAAGTATCCACTATCTCAACATACCTGAAGTATTATTGAGTCAGGGTCTCTCCAGCCTTGAAAGTGAAGTTCTCAAACTGCTGCTTTAAGAGATCCTTCTTATTCTCTTTAGTTTCCTTGGATCCTTCATACATGAGTTTCAGTGCATCCTATAGATCTTTAGCTGTCTTGCACTTCTTGAAGCCTCTGTAGATGGAGTTTGGAAGAGCAGTTTGAAGAGAAGTCATAGCCCTTTGATTAAGCTCTATTCTTTTCCTATCTTCTTCTGAGTAATCATCAACATCTTTTGGAATAATGCGATTACCAGTAGCAGAAGTAGTGCTTGGTATGAAACGACCACTAACAATGGAGTCCCACATTCTTGAGTCTTGACACTTGATGAAGCCTTCCATTCTAGTGCACCATGTGTCAAAATCTTCAGGGGTGATCAGTGGGGACTTAGTCATGGTACCAGTTTCCATATCTGCTTTTGAGAGAGCGTCCATTTGAGTGAATGGGTTGTAGGGAGGAGTGAAAAACAAGTTGATTTGGATGGTTAGATCACGCAATCAAGAGCCAAAGCTCTGATACCAATTGTAGGATCGGTTTCAGTCACTCAACAAGTGGTTTCTTTCTCTCAAACTCACCTTGAACAACACTCAGAAAGAGTCCTAAGAAGAGTTGATCACAATATAACAAGTATCAAGTGATAATAAACACAGGAAGTAAATTTTCAAGGTACTTTTATATATTGATTCTCAACTCAAAGGATTACAAGACTCTTACAAGGCACAATCTCTCTATCTATTGAGTTACAATGAGAACTATATATAATACTACCTACAGCCGGATATACTTTGATCACAGCTGGAAACCTATAACCAAAAAGCACTATACTACAAGACTATAGGTTAAGGTATCTCGGATATATTATCTGAGATTTGATAGTCAGGACATGTCCCTGACTTACCTTTTGTCACCAACTAAGGTTGGTAACATGTACTATCATAAAAAGGTAAATAGTAGAATAAAGTATGGTCAACAACATGGCTCTTTGGGAAGAAGCCATGCTGTATCAGAGGTCTGCAGCGGATTGTCAGAAACCTTACTTATGTCTACTGGTCATAGCAATGTCTTCCGAAGGTTAAATTGCTTCGGAAGTATAACTTCTTCCGAAGCCACTTATACTTCGGAAGACTGCTTCTTCCGAGGCTTGGAGTCTTCTTTATCTTCAGAAGTAGACTTTGTCTTCAGCTCTTTCTTCAGACTTTTTCTTCGGAAGTGTTCTTCAGACTTTGTCTTCGGAAGATAGTCTTCAGCTCTTTCTTTCAGACTTTGTCTTCGGAAGTGTTCTTCAGACTTTGTCTTCAGCTCTTTCTTCAGACTTTGTCTTCAGCTGTTATCATCAGCTGTTGACTTCAGCTGTTGTCATCAGCTGATGTCTTCAGACTTCGGAAGATCTCATACTTAGCTTCGGAAGCCTTTTAATGTAGCACCAAAATTGACTATGTGAAGTGGTTTTGGTTGTACCAGCCTTATAATGACCCAACATGATGCATTCTGTATGTTGAGCATGTACATATTGTCCTTCTTGGGAACTCTTAAAAGAATTTTGTAATTTGAAATTTCAAACCCAGTAGATCAGACAATACATTCATGCTCTGTGAAAAAAGTGTTATGTTTTTATCACAAAACTAAGATACACTCAGTAGGTTATAGTTTAACTCTTTCATATAGTTCACCTTATCAAAGCTTACCTTTCCATTGCTTATTGTTCTCCTTGCCAGTAATGTATCCTCTTTTTGTATCACTTCCAAAGGCAACATATCCACCATCAAATGGATCTAAGGGGACATGATAATTCATCTGTCATGTGCCGGAGCATCCACAATCCACAAGTTTGTTTTGGCCTGCATATGATCCTTCATATAAATAGTTTGGTTAGTGATAAATGGTGTTTAGTATTGGGTCTTCCTACTTTCAGCAGTTTTATACCAATGTAAGTACTGAGGGGGTGGTATTTGGTTTTGGGTCATCTAAAGATTCAGTAGATGTCTTTGGTTTCCAGGCTCTTTTTTTCACACAGCATGATTCTTTGATATCATCGTTCTTGTGATGACCTTCTAAAGCTTTTTGAGATGGTGAAGGGTTCTCCAACTTCTTCTTAGGGTCTACAACTGCTAACTTATTGGGTAGATCCTTTAGAGGTTTTGATTTTTCTTTGGAATCAGCACTTGAGGGACTTGGTTACCAAACTATCTTATGACCACCATCCTTTTTTAATGGGTGTTTGGTAGCTGCAGACTTCCTTAAGGGTTTAGGCTTGGTTGGATGTTTTTTGGAACGTGCTAAAGGTTTTTATTGACAAATCCATCCCCACACATTAGGCATGTGATTCGTAGCTACTTCTCATCTAGCTTCATCATTTCCCGAACCTATTATAGCTCATTCCTCATCTTCTCATTCTTGCCTCCCTCAGCTCCACCCGTCTTCTTGTTTATCTTGTGATCAGCATGGTGGTGAGCTCTGTTTTCTTCTTTAGGAACCTATTGTTGTGAATTTTAGTACTTCAGGAATGGACTTTTGAATATACGGTTGGGGTCTTATATTTGAAGAGTTTGAAGTTCCTATATATCAGCTTCTTTAATGGTTTTTCTTGTTTTAGCTGTTCTTTGAATGAAGCTTTGTCTTAGTGGAGGGATGCGATTTGGTAGATAATTGGTTGGATTTGTAATATGGTTTTTCTTTTACAAATTTCATCTTCTAAATCACACCTTCTTAGATTTTGCCTTTAGTTCTTTTCTCCTCTTTTCCTTTCCTTCTCTTTTTCTTCTCTTTTCTCCTCCTTCTCCTTTTCTATTTTCTCCTCCTCTTCATCTACTTCCTCAATTATTCTATCCTTCTCCTTCTTTTCTGTTGTCTCAATCTCTTTAGTAGATGCCCTTGTCAGATGGGTATGGCCGATACTTGCTTCTTTACCTCAAGGTTGCAATTAGGGGTATATGTGGGACTGTATGTTGTTGGTGGTTTCATAGAATTATACCATAAACCTGTTTTGGTTTGATATAACCTTTGGGAGTTTTTAGTAAATGCAAGTAATTTTTCAAACTTTTAGTTTGAACATTGTATTTATCAGCATATGTTCTAGCTATGGCTAAATCACATTATGCTTATCAATTTGGGTCTCTAGGTTGGATTGCTCATGTTTTAGTTGTGAAACATTATTTTCTAGCTTGGTTATCTTTTCCTTTTAAGCTTGATCAAATTTTTTTAAAATCAGTTTTAGGAAGATTGATTGATTAATATCCCTCATGAGATCCAAATTGTGATTTCTATACAAGTTGACCTTAGCTATCTATTTAGGTGTACAGTAGGGTTTAGAAATTACCTGATTTGAGAAGGTTAAGTTTCCAGCCATCAGTACATTGTTGATGAGAATAACAACTTCTACTTGAAAGCTCTAGTAAATTACCTCTTCCCCTCAGGCTACAGCTGTTGTATTTCTTTGGCTGAATAAGGTGGAAGGACCTTGATGAGTTAAGTGTTATTCAGAGTTAGATGAACTTGGAGGAGATGGGTTTGACTTTGGAGCTTTTCATTCCTTAGCAAAATGTCCTAGTTGGTTGCAATTTAAACGTTTCACCTTGCTTTTGTCAAACCCATATCCTAATCTTCTCTGCCTCAGGAATTTTCTTTCGGTTCTGTGTTGAAACTGCTTGGCCTTAAATGATATCATGGCTATGAGGTAGTTGATTTCCATTTCCTCCAGGTCATCTGGATGAATGCACTACAGATCATTTTTAGAGAGTTGAAAGAAGTTGGATTGGTCACTTATGAAGGCAGAGTTTGAGGGGTATGATTATGAAAAGGATTGTGAGTTTGGGTAATTTCATCTGCTGAATGATAGTGATGATTGAGATTCAATAGTTTATGTTTTAGGGTAGGTGATCATCGGTACTTGATGAGTCACCATAGGAGGTTGATAGACTAGGAGTGAGAGTGATAGTGAATTGGCTTATCAATGGGGGTTGTTGGACCCTGAATGGATCATACATGTCAATTCAAGAGGTGGTTGAAGGATGCTCTATTGGAAACTCCCACAAGTCCAAGAAAATATGCGGGTGAAGAAACAGAAGAATAAATATGAAGTGTAGACTATCTGCATTAGTTCATGCGGATGACCAACAGAACAAATGCTGACAAGTATTTGTTCATCCGCTTTAACTAATACGAATAGCCAGAACAAATACGGTCAAGTATTTGTTCATCTTATACGGATACTCAAGACAAACGCGCTAAGTATTTGTTCATCCGCATTTGTCAATGCTGATGATAAAACTTAATACTGAAGACAAACAGACGAAAGGTTGATGAAGTACAAGACATCCGCATTAGTTAATGCGAATAAGCATATACAAATGCTGATTTACTTTTTGTACCAAGGCTTGTATTCTGATGTATAGATGTCATGGTAGTTTAGTCATTTTGTATAGGCTTTATGTAAGCATATAAATAGAATAGAATATCTTACTTTTGTAAGTTTTTTCGATTGTAAGTTTTTGCAGTATTCAAGTTTTGAGGTTTTAATGTTTTCAATTCACTGTATTGAAAATGCTAGCACCCACTGTAACTTGTTTACTAGCAATCAATATACAAAGCATTTATGAGTATCATTTCAGCATTTAATAATCTTTGATTATGTATTTTTGCTACTTAATCATTAACTCAATCATCATATTCGATCTTGTTGAAGTCACATCAAGAGAGAAATCCATTCTCGGACCAAGTCAATTGGTATCAGAGCGTTGGCTCTTGAATTCGTCTCAAAATCTTCTCAGATCGAACGAAAATCGATTAATCTGGTGATTGAGTTGTTTATTAGCAAGTCTTCTACTTCTAATAAGCATACTACTGAAAAATACAGGAAACTTTATCAACCATCACTGTTCCTCAAGTCGAAAAGCTTCAATAACATCAAATGATCGTTGATACTTAGCAAAAATCAAACAAAATCACATAAAATCAACTAAAAGTGACTAAAAAATAGAGAACTGTTCATAAACCTACTTCTGATACTGTTCATAGAAAACATACAAGAATACCTGGACTTTGAACTGTTTGAAGTGTTGGACATAAAATCAAATTAACCCATATTCAAACCTTCTAAATCAGTTTATTAACATGGATTCTATTAACTTTGTTGAGCTTGGTCATGCTTCTAAATCACTAATGCTTAAACACAAATTATAGTTTAAGCAATGGAAAATCTGATTTAGAAATCATATCATAGGTGTAGATCCCGACTATAGGATCTCTATATGCAAGGGACAATACATTCAAGTGTCTTTGAATGCTGATCAAGCTGTATAATATAAAACAGTCAGAATCCCTATTGAGGATCAAAGTCTGAATCTTGATGATGATGAATATAAGAAGATCAAGATAGACCTTAAAGCCTACTCCATTCTGACTCAGGCTTTAAAGACGAACGTCCTCAAAGGCTAGAAAACTATGGCACAACAAAAGGTGTGTAGGAAGCACTGTAGATCATGTGTGAATGTAGCAGTGAGGTGACTCAGCTTAACAAAGACAAACTGGTTAATCAATATGAAACCTTCCATCGTACAAAGGGAGAATCAATCTCAAAACAACTTCATTGATTTATACAATTGGTGAATGATTTGGAGATCATGGGGGTCACTTACAATGAAAAAGAAATGAACAAGAAAATGCTGCACAGTCTGCTAGAAAGCTGGAAGTAGAATCTAAAATGCTAAAGAATGCACTTGATTTGGAGAGCACGAGCTTAGACAATATGATAGCAAAAATTAAAGCTCTAGAGTTGGATGAAAGAAGAAGAAATCTGAGTGCACCTCAAGTTATTGAGGCATACAAATTTCCTTCTGAAACTCATTCTGTGGAAAATGTCTTTGTGACTGAAGAAGATGATTTTCTATCCTCTAGAGATCAATCCAGAACCACCGGATTCATTGCTTTATCTCAACAACACAAGTAATAATCGCCTAATCCATCAACTTCCATACCAACTGGCATACCTGCTGATCGAAAATCTGAAGAGCAGAAGGCAACTTACAATGTCTTTGTTGCCAGCTTTGAGGCTTACTTGGGAGGAAGACTCATTTCAGCTCACATGATACACGAAGATCTAGAAGAAATGGATCTAGATGATGTTGAGGAAATGGATTTACAATAGAAGATAGCCATGATTGCTATGAAAGCAAAGAAGTTCTTCAGAAAAGGAAAGAAGCTAAGCTTGAATGAAAACACAAAGCTTGGATATGATAAATCCAAAGTTAAGTGTTTCATTTTCTGGTATGACGAGCCACTTCTCCAGGGAATGCAATGCTCCCCCCAGAAGCAACAACAACTACCAGAGAAATTCAGATAGTTAACCACCATCTCAATCAACTTCAAGTACTCAATCAAGTCATCAAAATCAGTTTCAGCATCAACATCACCATAGACAAACTCATCAAAGTCAACACCAACTTACTGAACAAGCCCATGGAAGTAGCCAACCAACCTTAAGTGCACTTGTCATCAGACAAGATGGAGTCTATGATTGGAGCCTGCATGCAGAGGAAGTCAAACCTTAATTTCAAGATCATGTACTCATAGCTCACATTAATGATGGTCCAACAGTAATGCCATCTGAGGTAAAATCAAATCAGTATAGTGAAGAATGCATTAATGAACTATAGGGATACAAGGAACATAATCACAAACTTGCTGCTAAAATCAAAGAAGAAAAAGTTAAATCTGAAATGTTAAGACAAGAAATGAAAAGCTTTGAAATTAAAATCAAGTCGTTACTTTTAGATATTGGAAAACTACATGGTGAAAAGTACACTCTAGCTACGAAGAATGACCGGATAACTGGATTGTTAACTAAAACCAAAGCTAAGCAATCAGCTACTGAAGTGAAACTTGAAAAGTTTCAACTCTTTTCTACTAAGCTACAAGAGTTACTTGATTCGTAAAAGGAGCCGAAGGACATGACTGGGATTAGATGCAATTCTTGTCCTCCACCATACAATGAGAATTACATGGTTATACCTAAGCCACTTACTCTGTCTAAGTCAAATGAACCTAAAGTTAGTGAAACCAAAACAATAGCTTTATAGATAACTAATCCTCAAAATAAACCAAAAGTTTACATTGAAACAAATGAGGATAAAATCAAATTAGGTCATCCAATCAAGATCAAAGAGTGCTCAGACAAACATGTAAGTGTCAAGAAACAAAAGATTCCCATCAAGGCCATTGTGTTGTTTGTGAAATTCATTCCAAAAGACACAAAGTGATAGAGAATGCTAAATTGCCTGTGAAACCCATTGTTGAAAGTAGTCCCGATAGTGAGATTAAGTTACCTAAAAATTCAAGCAAATCAGAAAAGGTTTCAATGAAAACTAAAGGTAAAGCAATAGCATCTCCATCACTTAAAGTGAAATCACCCAAGATTCAAACACCAAAAGTGAAAATTGAACTAAGCTCACCAAAAGTGATTTCTAAAACTCAAAAATTTGCCCAATTTCTACATAAAAATAGGGATCAAAGGTTTGCCTACTCTTCAGACAATTCAGTTGAAATTAAGCAAACGAAACCAAAAAGAACCCCACATAAACCCATCAAAGCATCATCCTCTCTGTCACAACCTAGAGGGAAATATTAAGAAGTTACAGTCATGGATAGGAACAGGCAACCCAAGACCATCATGGCTTGGGTTCCATATTCTAACTAGTTCTTTTTTGCTTGCAGGGTCGTCCATACAGGTCCAACAGCTTATAGTATCTGGACAGTGGATGCTCCTAACACATGACAAGAGACAGTTCCCTTCTTCATAACTTCAAGCATATCTAAGGAACTACTATAGCATTTGGTGGAAACTCACAAGGTGCAGAATTACCAGTGAAGGATCTATGATAAGTGGATTGCTGAGCTTTGATAAAGTGAACCACTACGAGTAGCTGAATTTCAATCTTCTCAGCATGTCTCGGACCTTTTACAAGGAATATTCCACTCACTTCACTGACACTCATTTCTACATTCTAAAACCAGGATTTGAAAATCCTGGAGAATGGGTTGTCTTGAAGACTCCAAGAAAGAATAACACCTATGTCTTGAATCTTAATTCTACACAGCCTAAAGAAGAAACATGTCTCATGTCTAAAGCATCATTTGATAATTCATAACTTTGGCATAGACGTTTGGGACACACAAATTTCAAAAACATGAACAGATTGGTCAAAGGAAACCATGTAATTGGGTTGCCTCAAAAAGAAATTCATTTCATTGACAACTATTCTGCTTGTCTCAAAGGAAAACAACATAAGTATTCTCATAAACCAAATCTTATGAACACAAACAATACCCCATTGAAGTTACTTGACATGAATCTTTTTGGACTAACTCATGTGATGAGTATTCGAAAGAAACAGTATTGCTTGGTGACTTTTCACGATTTACGTTGGTCTTCTTCTTACTTCATAAAAACAAAGCATCACAAATAATAAAATATTTTATGACCAAAATTGAAAATCAACTTGATCATAAAGTAAAATCAAACAGAAGTGATAATGGGACAGAATTCAAAAATAAAGACCTAAGTTCATTTTGTGCAACCAAATGCATTGCTCATCAATTTAGTGCAACTAGAACTTCTCGAAAAAATGGGGTAGCTGAAAGGTGAAATAGAACACTAGTTGAAGCAACAAGAACAATGCTAGCAGATGCTAAACTGCTAAGTATCTTTTGGGCAGAAGCAGTCAACGCATCTTGCTTTGTGCAAAATCAAACTTTGATAATTAAAGAAAGCAACAGAACACCTTATGAAATTCTTTTTCATAGAAAACTAGTCATTGGATTTTTCAAGTCATTTGGTAGTCCTGTCTAAATATTAAACACCCGAGATCATTTAGGAAAGTTTGCTTCAAAGTTTGACAAGGGATTTTTTGTAGGATATTTGTCTATTTCAAAGGCTTTAAAAGTGTTTAATCCTAGGTTGAACATTATTGATGAATCAACTAATGTTCAATTCTATGGGCACTCCTTTCCTAAGTCAATAAATGGTCCCAGCTGGTTGTTTAATATGACTCTTTTACAAGATCTTTTGATCAGTTACATTTATCAAATGCAGGTAACCTACAATCAGCTAGAACTTCTAGAATAGTAGAAAGAAGAAATAATCCCCTATGATTCCTCTTATTTCATGTTGATACATATTGATGTACCTAGTTTATGTTCTGAAATGTAAAAGTCTTTCATGTATTACATATATGTAATCGATGTAATGATTGAATGAATGATATACGAAGTACATTGTGATGTTAATTTATGTTTGATTATGTCATGATATCATTATATTGAATGTGTTGCATGTGTATGAACTAACTATATAGGTTTGATGTTGTTTTACATGGTTCTAAGTCAATAAGAACTTAGAAGTATGTTTAACTTATCCATGTGATAGTTCATACGAATGGACCATGCTAATGGACCATATGCATGAACATATCATGCTTATGGACCAGTCGCACCACTGAACTAGAAGACTGGATCAGTCGTACAACTGAGACATAAGATCAAGTCAGTCGCATGACTGAACCTTCAGTCGTGCGTATGAGTCAATCGCATTATTCAATCGCACAACTGAACCATGCTAATGGTTCAGTCGTACGATTGAAGATAGAAAACCTATAAATACCACTTAATTCGTGGAAAAACATAACACTTTGAATACATATGTACCCTAGCCGTCCAGAGCGTACCAAAACGTCAATCCAAGTTCATAGTTCGTTTTTGATAAATCCTTGTTCGTTCTTAACGTTTGTTTCATCGTTGGATTGATCGAGATAATCATTCTCACTGATTGGATCGCCAATCAAATAGGATTCCGCACTATTTGATTCGGTAAAACGCAGAATCTGTTAGTATTCCGTACGAAATCGGTCCTAACAAGTGGTATCAGAGCTTTGGCTCGTGATTTTGCATGGATTCAATTGGTTTAGTGTCAAAACTAATGTTTCTATTCAAAGATACACTTTTTTCGTTTCAAAAACTTGTTTTTGTCGAGTTTCTGTGTCAATAGTTCGACTTGTTCCCATACGACAGATTAGGGTTCTTGAAAATTCGTAAATTTTGAGTCAAATGTTCAAAAATTCGATTTTTCCCACAGCAGCAGCTTCAGTCGCACGATTGGCCCAGTCATACGACTGAACTCCATTCGCATAGTTCAATCGCACGACTGAACTCATTCGCATATTTCATTCGCATGGTTGAAGCTTTCTATTCGGTTGACCTCATTCGTCTTGTTTATTCGCATGACTGAATCCAATCGCACGATTGAAGCCATTCGCATCCTTCAATCGCACGGTTGAACCAGTCGGCTGTCCAATCGCATAACTCAATCTGTCCTGTTCTTAGTTCATCAAGTTTACAGAAGTGGAAGATCAGTTCTCTGCGTTTACCGCTGGAAAGGACTCACGCATCCAGAATTTTCTACTTCTAGAAAGTGAGATAGGGAACCACAACAAACCACCAAAGCTGTTAACTTTGGATGAATACCCACAGTGGAAACAGCGGTTTGAAATCTACTTGAATAGGGTTGACCCAAAACTATGGACGTCTATTGAGACTGGTTATGTGGTACCAGTCAGTGCTAATGGGGTAAAGCTTACATTGGGAGGAATGAGTGAAGATCAGAAGACAATGCATAATGCTGAAAAGAAAGCATCTGCCTTGTTGACTCAATCAATACCGAAAGACATATTTCATCAGTTTTCTGAGAACAAGCAGTCTAAAAAGTTATGGGAAGCCTTAAAAAAGAGATACTAAGGCAATGCAACTCTGAAGGCACTCAAGGCAAAGGCTCTTAAAAAGGAATTCGACAATTTCTCACCAATTGGAAAATAGAGCTTAGATGATATCATCGACAGATGCTATCATCTTATGAGTGAGTTGCACACTCATGGTGTGGTTACATCCATGGAAGACAAAGTCTCTAGCTTTGCTGATGGGTTACCAGACAAATGGGATCCATTTGTGTCCAATTTAAGGAAAAATGATAATCTTGCTACCTTGGACATAAATGATTTCATTTTAAAGCTCAGGGAGGAAGAACAACGTCAGAAGTACAAGTCAAAGAAAGGATCCTACGCTCAGAATCCGGCTTTATACAACTCAGTTCCACCTCCTACTATATTAGGTACACCATTACAAACTGCTTTTGTATCTAACTCTTCTGTTCCTTCTCAGTGCAGCTCATTAGGTACCGACATGACCGGGTCATCTCGAACACACTACATAGTTCCTGAAGCAAATGCTAAAAAGTTAAAGACTGAGAATCTTAGGAATGTGATTTTGGAAGTAGCAAAAGAGCATATGGACCTTCTAGCTACGGTTGTCCAATCTTATGATGGTCTGGTTGCTGGAAAGATTGGAAATTGTCATCTTGCTGATGAAGATTACAGCAAGTTGATGAAACAGAGTTAGAGCGCATGGATATCATGTGGGCCTTGGCTAGCGTTGTGAGAAGAGCAAAGAAGTTTGTGAAGAAGACGGGACAAAACTTGGTGGCAACTAAGTATACTATTTGAATTTGACAAAACCAACGTCACGTGCTTCAACTATGGTGAGAAAGGGCATTTCAAGCGGGAGTGTGTTAAGACCAAGAAGACTGGAAATGGAAATCCATTTCCCTCTTTCAATCATCTGGAAAAGGATAATATTGGGACATCAACATGCGTATGGGTCCAGTCGTACGACTGAAACCCAAAACAGTATAAATAGAGGCTCATTCGGTCGCAATCTCTACCAGACTTCAAACTTTCCAAAACCCACCTAAGCCCTGTTACTCTGCCAAAATTTCAAATTTTTGACATTCCATTCTGATTCGTGTTCTAACCCTAAGTGTACTCATCTGCAGGTAACTTGCGATAGGAATCGGGACAAACAAGAAATCAGATCGAACCAAAATCACCTAAATCGTTCAAACTAATAACCGGTTCAAAAACCCTAAAATAGACCACTTAAATGATTAAAAATATCTATTTAAAGGACTTTAAGTGATCTATTGAGTCCCTGCGAACCATGTGAACCTAAAAACAATGTCTAATTTCACTTGATGACAAGATTCATGATTATGGTGTCGCACAGGCGTTTATGCGAATGGACAGACTGATGAACTTCAGTCGCATGATTGAGCCAGTCGCATGCTTTAATCGCACGAGTGAACCAGTCAGTGATTCAGTCGCACGACTGACTCAACCGCATGGCTTCGCACACGACTGAACTCAGTCGCAAGCTCAATCGTACGACTGAACCCAGTCGTCTGGTTCAATCGCATGATTGAACCAGATTGGTCAAATTCTGTTCTAAGTCAAATCATTTATCTATTATGAACGGAACTAATGTGTTTGTCCTTTATATTGCAGTAACATGGCAGATAGATGGACGATGAGCACGAAGCACAATATATGTGCTTATCTAGACCCCACATCCCGGAATGCTTCTGAGTTTACCGGATCATAGCCTTTCTTCGACGTTCGAGGATCTTCACCACCATATCTACACCATGTATACCATATAGGTCGATTTAGCAGACGTTCTGGGAGAACCCCATTGTTGGCAGATCTACAGAGCCCTACTGCATTAGGAGCTCCATCTTTGGGGAAGATACCTAGATCAGCGAAGAGGATATCAGGCGAGTCTTGGACTTGGGTGACGATGGTGCACACCCAACCAAGCTGCATCCCCTAACGGTATGGGGATGCTTCCTCAGGATCAAGTACGCTGGTGATATCAACGTCGGTGTACTGAACGAGAGTAACATGTGCCCTCAATTTAAGTATCTGGCACATGTGATCCTGAAGTGCATAGCCTCCAGGAGAGGAGGATTCGATGAGCTCTCTGATCAGATACAGGACGCGTATGTGGCTTGGTACTGAACCATCCATGCAGCTTCTCACGGATGTTCTTAACCTATCTGATCGAGAACATAGAAGCCAAGGGGAAAGAGGGATTCTGCATGTACCCGAGGTTTCTTCAGATTATGATTGACGAGAAGCTTCCTCACCTTCCCAAGGAGAAGGACGATGCGCTGTCGTTGGAAGTTATGGACGACACCACCTTGGGAAGGATGAACGTGTACCGGGGGAAGCGGCTGAAGCCCCCGGTTAGGAGGTTGTTCGGCCATCTGGCAAGGGAGGACTACATGGCGCCAGCTCGTAAAAATTGGCGTCATGATGACAGCGATTCGGATGTTGAGCCAATCATGGCTGCTGTTGATGAGGATGACGACGACGACGATGACGGTCAAGGTGGTGGAGATACAGGCCCTAGTGAACCAAGGGCCACTAACACTTCCACTACGTCTCCACCACCCATCCATCGAGACTTTCTTCCAGGTGATGAAGATAAGGAGTCCGATGAGGAGCCCCTCACAAGGACAGTTGGTAGCCATGTGGTTGCTACCAACCGGGGTATGGAGGCGGTTGGGGGATGCCGGGCTGGAGGAGAGAGTATTGATACTGTTGATCCTACCTACATTCCTCCCCAACCAAGCCCAGGGGGAGCCCAAAGCTCCAAGGGTTCACGATTGAAGAGGATGGCACAGCCGCATGGCAAAAAGGCCAAACGAAGACGTATAGTGTTGATGACCTCTTCTACCACCACAGCCACCACATCCACCATCCCTACTACACCAACCACCACCACAGCCACTACATCCAATACTCCGATCACACCTACCACCACCACTACAGCTACCACCACTCCACCCATTTCATCCATTCCACCATAAACCACCACCACCACCACTCCCACAAATACTATATCCACCACTCCACCCACCACATCACATGCCGGACCATCCACCTCATTAGTACCACTACCGGGATCCTCTCTGCCCAACGTTAGGTTAGAGGAACAGCTTGCATGCCATAACCGTCTGGTTCTGAAACTGCTCGCAACTGACGATATACGAGCGAACCAGATGACTCAGTTGATGGCTGTCAACACTGAGCAGGGCAAGCAGATCGCCTTGCTGACCGAGAAGACTGCGGCTCAGAGTCAACAGATTGCACATATGACTGAGAAGGAAGCTGCCCTCGAGGGAGACTTGTCTAGAGCTCACCGTGCCTTACCCACACAGAATGATCTACTGATAGCATCGGGGAAGAGAATCGAGGATGTTAAGAAGAAGAAGAAGAAGGTACGCCTAAGGCTAAAGGGAACAAAAGGCGAGCCTCTCAAGATCAAAGGTGATGGTGACGATGGTGATGATGATGATGATGACGAGCCATCTGATGATGATGAGTCTGATGATGATGATGATGTCGAGGGAGAGGGAAGTGGAAAGGACAGAGAGGGAGGTGATGAGGATGAGCCTGAAGGTGATGCATCTGCATCAGCCTCAGATCCAGCGGTTCAGGAACGGAGGACAAAATGACGTCAAGAATCAAGATCGTCCACCTCAGCTTCTCAAGCTAAAGAGCCTAGTGACAAGGATAAGAGTAATGATTAGTTGTCTTAGCTTTTGATTATCTTTTGTGCTTGAACTATATATTACACTTATGTAATTAATGGTTATCAATTTTATTAATGTAAATGAATTGATTTTTGATGTGTTTCTATGGTTTTGAGTGTTTAAACCAACTGATGAATCTCAACAGACTGATGAGCATGACGTCGCACCCCTTCAGCAAATCAAGACTCAACTAACAATGATTCTTGATTTGCAAAGGATTGTGCGGTGATCTGTGAGTTATACACCCGAGGAGGGAGAGATCATTCATGATCTCACAGACGAGCAGCTGGCCGATATGTTCAGATTCAACCCGGATGAGCTAGTCAAGGATGCTCCCGAGGTTGATTTCATGAGTGATGAAGAGTTGTAGGGTGTCGATGAGATTGATATAGAGGATATCACAGCACAAGAGTATCCAAAGTACACTGACCAACAGGGAAATGTTATCCTTGATTTGGGTGAAACATTTGACAGTGATACGTTTGGAGCTCTTGATGCTTAAGAGAAAGAGAAGGAGAAAGCAGAAGGGAAAGCCCAAGCTTCGAACACTGATGTTGATATCAAGAAAGCTGAATGGGCTATTTGTTTAGAAGAGATGAGAGCCCAGCGACAACCGCTAAAGACTAACGCCTATGACACGCAGGACATCGTACAAGCTCTACAGTTCCAACACGTCATAAGACTCTGCTTTGCATTTGAGATACACGCAGGAGTTACAAAAGAAGAGAAGTACAAGATGTTCCAAGAGCACGTGAAGACTGTTAGACAATAAAGTAAACTAGGTCCAAGGGGGAGTTTGTTGATACATATTGATGTACCTAGTTTATGTTCTAAAATGTAAAAGTCTTTCATGTCTTACATATATGTAATCGATGTAATGATTGAATGAATGATATATGAAGTACATTGTGATGTTAATTTATGTTTGATTATGTCATGATATCATTATATTGAATGTGTTGCACGTGTATGAACTAACTATATAGGTTTGATGTTGTTCTACATGGTTCTAGGTCAATAAGAACTTAGAAGTATGTTTAACTTATCCATGTGATAGTCCATGTGAATAGACCATGCTAATGGACCATACGCATGAACATATCATGCTTATGGACTACTCGCACGACTGAACCAGAAGACTAGATCAGTCGTACAACTGAGACATAAGATTGAGTCAGTCGCACGACTGAACCTTCAGTCGTGCGTATGAGTCAATCGCATGATTCAGTCACACTACTGAACCATGCTAGTGGTTCAGTCGTACGACTGAAGACATGAAACCTATAAATACCACTTAATTCATGGAAAAACATAACACTCCTAATACATACGTACCCTAGCCGTCCAGAGCGTACCAAAACGTAAATCCAAGTTCATAGTTCGTTTCTGATCAATTCTTGTTCATTCTTAACGTTTGTTTCATCGTTGGATTGATCGGGATAATCGTTCTCACTGATTGGATCGCCAATCAAATAGGATTCCGCACTATTTGATTCGGTATAATGCAGAATCTGTTAGTACTCCGTACGAAATCGGTCCTAACATTTCAGCTGATCAACTTGATAAAGATGTTCCATTACAAGCTGGCCCTGTCAGACAAGAGCCATAAAATCAGAGTGTTTCAACAGAGGCTGATCCTAGTTCACTTCCCACTCCTTTAGTAGAACCATCGATTGAAGTTAGAAATCCAAAACCAGCTATTGTGCTAGTTGAAATTGAGAGAAATACAAATGATGAAAGTCTTTAAAGTGTAGTAGATACTGAAGCAGAAACTAGAGAAGCCTTTGATTACTTTCACCACTCTCCACATCACAACCTGAATATGCCTCTTACCAAGATGATCTAAATGTCTTCAACCTTGATGTATCTATTGTTGGTGAAGCAATTCTAACCACCAGGATACATAAGGATCATCCAGTGTTAAGCATCATTGGTGAACTAGATGAGCGGGTGACAAGAAGCAAGTCAAGTATTGCAAACATTTGTTTGTTTTCTTGCTTTCTGTGTCAAACAGTACCCAAGAATATAAAAGAGGCTCTTCAAGACAACAGCTGGATCGAGGCAATACTGGAAGTGTTGCTCCAGTTCAAGAAACATTAAGTGTGGTAGCTGGTAGATTTTCCAGAATGTCATTACCCTATTGGTACCAGATGGTTATACAAAAACCAAACCGGTGACAGGGGTATTGACATCAGGAACAAAGCAAGATTGGTGGCACAAGGATACACTAAAGAAGAAGGAATAGATTATGATGAAGTGTTTGCACCTGTTGCTAGATTAGAAGCTGTTATACTTTTCCTTGCATACTCTGCGTCCATGAAATTCACCATGTATCAAATAGATGTAAAGTTTGCATTTCTTTATGGCAAAATATCTGAAGAAGTCTACGTGAGTCAACCTCCATGCTTTGAAGACCCAGATTTCCCTCACAGGGTATACAAGCTTGACAAAGCATTGTATGGTCTACATCAAGCCCTACCACCGCACCGATCATTCGGTGGGGGGGAGGTGCCCCATTGATTTAAGACGTAGGTCTTGAAAGTGGTACGAGACTCTATCATCTTTTCTTCTTGCACACGGGTATGAGAAAGGAAAGATTGATCAGTCTCTTTTCACAAAAAGAAAAGGAAATGAAATGTTGTTAGTCTAGATTTATAAGGATGATATCATATTTGGCTCAACAAACAAGCAACTTTGTAAGGATTTTAAAACCATATGCATTCCAAATTCCAAATGAGTGCAATGGGGGAACTTTTATTTGTCTTAGGGTTGCAAGTACAACAAATAACAGATGGATCTTCATCAATCAATCAAAATATATGAAAACCATGTTGAAGAAATTTCATTTTGCAGATTGTCAATTCATCAGAACTCCTGTTGATACAAAAATAAAGATAGGTCCAGATTCAAAAGGAAAATCAGTGGATCAGACTCATTATCGATCTATGATTAGGTCACTCATTTATATAACAGCAAGCAAACATGACATAATGTTTGGTGTATGTGTTTGTGTCAGATATCAAACAGATCCTAAGTAATCACATATGAATCCAGTCAAGAGTATATTCAGATATCTCAAGGGCAAGTCTGCACTTAGATTATGGTATCCAAAGGAAGGATATTTCAACCTCTATGAGTACACAGACAGTGACTACAGGAGATTCAACTTTAATCGGAAGTCCACTTCTGGAGGTTGTCACTTTCTTGGTCCCAGACTAGTCTTCTGGTAGTGCAAGAAGCAAACAAACGTGTTTGTTTTAACAGCAGAAGCTGTGTATATAGCAGCATCAGCTTGTGCTCTCAAGTTCTCTAGATTTAAAACTAGATTCTTGATTATGGTTTTTACTGCTTACATATACCAATTCATGTTGATAACATAACAGCAATGTTCATAACAAACAATCCAGTTTAGCACTCAAAAACCAAGCACATTGAAATTAAATATCATTTTTTAAGAAACTCTGCTGAAAAAGGGTTAATCAAGTTGATACAAGTCCACACGGACAATCAATTAGGTGATTCGTATACAAAGGCATTTGATCCTAGTCAGTTTGAATTCTTAGTTCAGTCAATTTGCATGATTAACCTTGAGTAAAAATCAAAATTTACCAAAACACTCAAATATAACAAAAATACAAAAAGAAGTTATTTGATTAAGAATATGTTTTATAATTCATTGGAAAATGATATAATTACAGTCATTATATCATTCACTGTGCTTATTTCAAAATCTTGAATGACTGATATGACTTATCTGATATACGGGTAGACTCAGCTTGGAAGAGAAGATACATGCTGTGATGAACTAAAAGTCATATTCAACTGTGAAGCATTCATCTTAAAGTATAAGTAAGTATTAGCTTATCCAAGTGTGTGTGTGTTAACCTAAATACACCAGGTAATGATGCCTTATGAATCTCATTCACCCATATCAGTTTCTACTCTATTTTGTAGAGCATAGATATGGAAAAGAAGCACCTAGTGCTAATGTCATTATCCAACAAGATTCCTAATGTGGAAGACATCCAAACTGGATGAAGTAATAAAAATAAATTCTTTATTAGGAACAAAAAGAATCCCAATGGGGATCAACTTCCAATGTGAAGTGAAAAAGAATCCTAATATGGATCAAATAAATAAAAGGATCAAAGTAAAAGAATCCCAATGAGGATCAATCAAAATAAGATTTCATAATTTAAATAACCTGGTCAAGTAAGTTATGAAAAGTTCTACCATGCATTTCATATGGCTCTTAACATGCTTTTGAGTGTGAGGTACATGTTGAATGCTCAATTCACTCAAAACATGATAAGATCACAAGCATTAAAATATTAACCAAGCAATTGTTTAAGAGGACAAACATACCTATAATCAATATGCTCATGGTTATGTCTATTTTACTAACAATTGTTTGCACTTGTGAAAGGTAAGATTGATATGATATCAAATAAGGATAGCTCCTCTTCATGTACAGATAAGAAAACCAAAATCGCAAAAAATATTTTCTTCTCATAATTTTAGATCTTTAAAGTTTTTATCCCATATAGATATAAACTTTAGGGGGAGTAATTAAAATTTTGATCATTATATACAGTTGTTTCTTTTCTTAAAAATATAAAATCAGAAAAATGACTGTGTTGGTGCAGAAGTTATACCATAGTATCTCAGTATATGCAGATATCTAGAAGCACAAAAGTCCAAGATCAGTCGAAACTGGGAAACTTGTATCCCAACTGGTGTAGAATTCAATCCAAGCAATAATTGGCAATCCAAGAAACAGTTATAACTTCTTAAAGTCAAATCAACATACTCATCTGCATAACAGTCAAAGCAGAAGACACATCTTCATAAACATCAAAGCATCAACACAAAAACAGCGAAAACTATCCACAACAAAAACATTAATTTTTGACAAGTTCAAAATTTAATGCAGGTAAGAGCATTGGTTAATCGGGATGAAGGTAACCCATGCATATAACCTATACGGGTAATAGTTTTGTAAAAGGAAACACAAGTGAAACCTATGCGGACAAGTTCATTCTACCACATTTGTATCAAAACAAATGCGTACAACAAGTTCTGGTGTTGAAAACTTATGCAGAAAAAATAGTTCTTCCACATTTCTTCATGTGGTTAACATTTTGTTCATTCACATTTCTCTATGCAGATAAGTTCATTCAGCCGCAATGCTGACAAACATTGTTGTGAATTTGTACCAAAATAATTAAAATTGTGCTCACAATATTATGTCATGGTGTGTTTGAACCTCAGTTAATGTGGATGAAAAATTCAAATTACAGAAATACTTTTTACTTCAGCATTAACAAATGTCATTGAAAGTTAAGAAATGCGGACAATTTATTTGTTCATTCGCATTTGCTACAGTATACAAATACTGACATGTTTTGTACATAAGCATTTATTATAGTGCACAAATGCTTGCAAGTTAAAATCATTCGTATTTGCTACAGTACACAAATGTTGTCATGTTTTGTACTTCTGCATTTGTCACAGTACACAAATGCTAACAAGTTTTGTTCTTCCACATTTGCTACAGTATAAAAACCAAAACTTCCGCATTTGTTCAGAAACTTGTAAAGTTTGAGAAAATTATTGAACTAACTATTTAAACACATTAAATGAGAGGCATTTAATACTTTCCAAATTTAAGAGAACTTAAAGTACGACGAGCGGTTTCCTATATTGATCTTCATCCATCATCAAAATCATCACTCACCTACTGATTCAATTGTCTTGCCAACATCTTTTCATCTCTATTTCAATTCTCAGCAAATATAGTATCGAAACAAGATGATAATAAATGGGTTCGCAAACCTTGACTATCGAACCAGTGATGAACTTAGAACCCTAGATCAAGAAAGATTCATAAAATTAACCATACACAATGGATTTCAACAACATTTTCAAGGATAATGAAACTGATATTAATGAAAATAACAATGAACAATCAAGTTTCAAAACCCTAGGTTCGTCACATGAATAGGGGAACCAAGATTTGATAACGTTGAACTCAACAACATTAGGTCTTTCTAGGGACCTACTGAATTGACTGATGTAGATGGTGTAAAGACAATATCTGGAAGAATCAATGCTGATCATACACTCACCATCACTGAACAAAGATAGTATCTGGAAGAATCAATGCTGATGATACACTCACCATCACTGAACTGTGACAACCCAATAAGTTCCAGGTTAGAAAAATGTTTTAAGGTTATCATTTGATATATATAAAATTGTTATTTTACCTTACATGTATATATATTAATTGAATGAGTAAATTATGTGTGTATGATGTGCATGCATGCATTTTTACGCATGCATTTATGTATATATATATATAAAAACTATGACACACACACACACACATATATATATACACATATACACACACACACATATACACAAACACACACACACACACACACACACACATATATATATATATATATATATATATATATATATATATATATGTGTGTGTGTGTGTGTGTGTAATGAATTAAAGAAGAAAACTTAATCAAACATTATCAGACAAGATTTCATCAAGAAACCTTGAATCAAAACTAAAACAAATCACACCTTAAAACACCTAAACACCAAAACAAACACAACTTTCATCTACCCCGATCGATTAGGGCATTAAATAACCTGATTCAGCACCTAAATCCTTAGCTAAACTAAGCTTAATTATAAAGAAACCAACTAACACCAAATGGTGACACCTAGCCAACCATACACTAAGCATACATAATCACCTGACACCTAAGTGCCACTTAATAAGTCTAAAAACCAATTCATCAAACCTAGTCTGAAAACTCAAGATGCTACTCCCACTTCCCTTGAATCCTTGGCCGATTTCAAGAACTCACCATCACCATTATTGATTTCTTTACAAACAAATTACAAACTAATATGTGTATTGATTAGAGAAGTTACACCTAGCCTTACTTGACACCCATCTCTCCTTAAGGTTCACACATAGTAACTCTAAAAGGAACACATCATCTAGCCTAGTTTTAGCAATGATTACACAAGCCAGAAACCATTCTTAATAACCCTCTCATTTGAATGTCCAAAGTACCAAATCACCTTCATTCCTAATATCATACTAGCCTTGTGTTTTCTCTCGGCACCAACCACACCAAAGCAACCTTCTCACCACCTTTTCTTCCTCATTGTTACAACACCCGCCAACATTAACACTTCCATCATCAACCTTCAATATCTCGCGGTTCTCTCTTGTCTTCCGGCTACCATATCCACCAACACTACCATCTCTCGGTCTCTCTGTGTTCACAACCATTACCATCCGGGAACACCACCATCCTCTCACACTCTCTCTTAGTTTTTACACCACCATCACACACCATCATCATCCAAAAACCTATCATCCTCATACATCTAAGTATTCACCTTCAAAGATCAAGAACCTTCACCTCAAGCTTAGGACATCAAGAATTTAGAAGTTTTATCAACCATCCTTCAACATCTTCTCATTAAACAAGGTTAGAAAGCCTTAGTTATGTATTTAAAAGAAGTATGTGTTCAAACAAACACATACATAATTATCATCAAATAATACCCATAAACACATGTCATCCATTTTAAAAACTTAGTAAGAAATGGGTAAAGAACTAACAAAAAAGGTTTTAAACCAAAAAGGTTAAACTCGGCATCAGCTCGACTAAGAGTTCTGAATCCCAAGGTTTGGGAGTCAAGGAACTGGAGGACAACAAGAAGAATTACAAATAAAATATTTAAAGTCTTAGTATTCTTATTAAAATTGGATTAAATACTTAAATTACTGTGATTGTGGGAATAAAATCAGAAGTATATATAGAATTACTATTATTATCAATTGATAATTTTGGTATATTAAAATTGAGTAAGATAATTTATGTGATTTAATTAAGGGAAAAATAAGAAAAATACTATGTGGAAGAACAGAACCTTGTAAAAATATGGAAAAATTATATAAAAATCCTTGTATAATATAGAAGTTCAAGAATAAGTTTCATGATTAAATTCCTTTATCTGACTAAGATTTGAATTTTTATATATGATCTGTAATAGTAAAATCAAAAGAAATATCTAAATAGTGAGATAAATTATGAAAGTTTCACATAAATAATGATATTCTGGATTAGACAGTACATGTAAATTTTGTGATATTTGGATATATATAACTATTTATCTTGAATTTTAGAAAATTCGGAAAATTTGGAAAAAATGCAATAAACTGTTTATTGTGAATTATAACCCAGGGAAATTATGGGATGAAATAGACTTTGATAGGATCAATTAGAGCAATCTGTAACAAATTATATGAAGAATTCAAAGAAATACAAGCAATTGTAATCAAATCAAGCAATATCAACAAAATTCAGATTTCATTGATAGCAAAAGACGATTACAAGGGAGAAAGCAGTTTATGCAAACACCTTACAAAAACTTAACAATCTACTCTAAGTCTATGCTATTTATACTAGAAACCAAGGAACTAAAATTTATAAAACTAGTCCCTATACTAGTATAAACTACAAAACTAGACACTAAAGACTAAATGTTAATCTTCTAAGGGACCTAACAATACTCCCCCTAAGATTTACATAGTCTTCTGTCTTCAGAAATCCTCTGTCTTCATATCTTGTTCTTTCTTTTCTTCAATCAGCATTCTTTCTCCCTTTGACTCTTGATCTTCTCTGCAATTTTTTAATCTTCAAATAATTCTTCAGGTTCTTCTTTAACAGTGAACATCGGTTTCTTCTTGTAAATCTCTGTTTCTTTCAATGTATTCTCTATTGCTGACTTGAATTTCTTTGCTAGAACATCTATCTCTGGTTTTGACTCATTGGTTTTTATCTCTAATTGCTTCATTCTTTCCAACGTGTTCTTTGACAAACATGCTATATCAACATTAGCATATAGCTCAATTGGAATTCCACAATCTTTTGTATACAATTCAAGTACACCTTTCCTTGATATTCTCATAAACTCAATATCAGGAATATCTTTCTTCACTATGTTTGCATAAGCCAATGCTTTTTTTAATGCAATTCTCTCCATGGCCGCACTCATAACATTGATAATTGACACAAAGTACTTCTTATCTTGTTCAGTTGTCTCATTTGATAACTTGTCAAACTTCTGTACAGATAGAAATGAAATGTAACTTGGATGTAGTAACCTCAGTTCAAAAGCTCCAAACAAAGTTATCATATCTTCATTCCAATCTTCTAAGTTTCTCACAAGTTTGAGCTCAAAATTTTCTGAATTGTAAAACCATCTTTGAATTGGTTTTGACTTTTGATTTCCGTCAATCATCTTTAAGCCAGGAGTTGTCACTTTTTCTACATACTTGTCATAAAATTCAATCATAAAGTGATCTTCATCTGATTGATTAACTTTCTTACTTCTTTTCTTCTTCATTGACATAAAGTATTCTTTATCTTCCTGATCACATCTTGTTTTCAAAAAATTGCTTGATCTGGTCAACCTTATTCTCAACAAATCCACCATCATTTGTCCTCTTTTGCATTTGAATGATTAATCAACATCAATTTATTCAACTCTTTAAGATCCTGCACTGGAAGTTTTATGATGCTAGCATAAAAATGATAAACATCACATATTGCATTCACTCTTTAATCAGAAATGCATCAAACACTTCGTCATACTTCCATGCTATGATCTTTACTTGATTTGTGAAGTCAGGTGCAATCATTGCATTCAACAATTCACCAACTGATTGACCTTTTTGTAACACATTCCTTACTAAATCACCTGTTGATCTTGACTTATCAAAAATTTGAATTTGTTCCTCAGAAGCCTTATAAGCTTGCTTTTCTGATTCTGGAAACATTTTGATTAACTCTTTCCTCCTTTCATGAGCAGATGATTTCATTGCCATTTGTTTGATCTCCTGAGGCTTCAACACTTTTGTTCTTTTTGTAATTTCCAAGTATTGCGGATTGTCAGTATCCAATATGATCATCTTTTTAGTTTGTTTTTCCATTTCTTGGAAACTTTTAACCAAATTTCTCAAAGATGCAGATTGAAGTCTTTTTAATTTCCTCCAAGGATAATTCCTGGCTTGCAACCATGATCGTAAAGCAAACACACTCATGTCTTCAGGATCTGGATGGTGCAGCTCGGAACTTGAAAGTTCATCAACATTAATACTTTCTTTTTCTCTGTTCCACTCTCCATGTTCAATCACTATTTCGTTTGGATCTATTGGAGCAATAGATTCTGCAGTTATACATTTCTCATATTCATCGTTTATCTGAGAAACTGTTAGCCCATCTAAAAAGACTCTGTTATATTTCATATTTACAAAATAGTTATACTTTTCTTCAAAATCTGCTGGAATATCATCATGTAAGGCCCCGTTCCCGGGCACCTCACAGTTGGTCATTCACAGCATAAAACATACATATTATTAAATTAAGCAGCGGAATTAAGTTGGCAAAACCCTTCATTCATTTCAAATACTGTTGTTAAGCAATACATTCTAGTTCATAGTCACAAAATAATTAGTCGAATGAATTACAAAACAACAGTATCGTCAAAAACATAAATGGATGTCAGTCTTGCCCGCCGTGTAGCCATCCCCATGTGCCATCCTCAGCAACCTGTTACCTGCCAACTGGAAAATACATAAAAGTCAGCGTTGCTGAGTGAGTTCTAGTTTTGTAGATTAAAATACTTTTACTTTTCATTTCAAGGAAAAACCTTTCTTTACTTATATGCGGTCACACAAGTACGTACACAGATAATATTATTATTATCTTCGTCGTTCATTCATTATCCTTCATTCGTGTGCCGTTCATCGTTTACATTCATATTCTTTCGTATTCTTTCTTTCATATTAGTTCTTCCATTCGTACGTATCTTACTTTCATTCATTCATACACTACATATGTTCATACATTCATTTCATTCATACATTCATTGCATACGTACGATCATTTCTTTCATTCATACGTTCATTATCTTCATCATCGTTCCTTTCGTACTTTTATCATTAATCTTCACTTAAGCTGTGAGTCTGTTGCGACACCAAGTCGCTCACCTCTAAGTCAATCACAAAGATTGACCTACATCCTGTGAGTCTGTTGTGACACCAAGTCACTCACCTCTAAGTCAATCACAAAGATTGACCTACATCCTGTGAGTCTGTTACGACACCGAGTCGCTCACCTCTATGCCAATCTCGAGGATTGACCCTGTGTGCATCCTTCGGGGTAGCTAACCCGCATCACAGTTGAGCTAACACCTGCCAGGGGTGTGCACCTCCATTCATTTGCTTGCAAGCCTTCCTGGTCAAAACCCCATAAATCAGATTTCCAGAAAATTTCTGTAAAAATTTCTAAGTGTTTGGGCGTATGAGCCCTATTCAGTCGTATGAGGACTGCTCAGTCGTATCACCTCCTCAGTCGTTTCATCTTAAACTTAGAAAATTTCTCTAAGTCATACGACCACTGTTCAGTCGTATGACCCCATACTTAGAAAATTTCCAGTGGTCAAACGACCACTGTTCGGTCATATAACCCCACACTTAGAATATTTCTGATGGTCATACGACCACTATTCAGTCGTATAACACCACACTTGGAAAATTTTCTAATGGTCATACGACCACTATTCAGTCGTATAACCCCACACTTAGAATATTTCTAATGGTCATACGACCACTATTCAGTCGTATAACCCCACACTTAGAAAATTTCTTACTGGTCATACGACCACTATTTGGTCTTATTAGTCGTATTAGCAGCCTATTCATGTGTCTAAGTCATATTCCAGTCCCCAAACATCATAATACCTATTTTTAAGCATGTACATACAATTTCAAACATGACTTAACAATAACATAAACATATATTCATCTTATATAAGCTTACACATGTACATAACATACGGGTATTATACCCAAATTCATAAAAAACATACTTACATGCATTTTCCAGCCCCAAATCATTTTAAAAACGAGTAAAAAGGGGGTCTAGAAACTCACCTTTGCTGCTTCTAATCCTAACACTCTTCACCCGAGCTTCTTAAAACGATTCCAACACTTAGAAACCTTTTAAACACACATTTGAACACATAGAAACACTCATAAGCATTTAACCGAGGCTAAGGTTAGCCAAGAACAACTAAATTTCACGAATTCTTACTTAAAAATCGAATTCTTCTTCTTGTTCTTCAAAATCCGAAAGTTTTCTCTGCTTTCTCTCTCTAAATGTCAAATGAAAGTTGTTGTGCAGAAAAGTGGGCAGCCATACTCCTTATTACCAACTTTTACCAACTTCCACCCTTTTTACACTTTTAAACCCTCATTTTTGGGTTGGCATTCATCTCTCCCCTTTTCCCTTTTTCTTTTATTCTTTTATTTCTTCTTTTCTTTTTAAAAAAGAAATATACGGGTGTTACAAGTCCACCCCCCTTATATAGGTTTCGTCCCCGAAACCTGTTATTCCTCAAACAGATGTGGGTAATGTTGTCTCATCTCCTCTTCAGTCTCCCACGTAGACTCGGATCCCTTCCTGTGCTTCCACTGTACACGCACAAGAGGAACCACTTTATTCCTCAACCTCTTTTCTTTACGATCAATGATTGCCACTGGGTGCTCCACGTAGTTGAGCCGTTGGTCTACTTCAATATCCTCCAGTGCAACAATCATATCTTCATCAGCTAAGCACTTCCTCAGATGAGATACATGGAATATGGGATGAGTTCCACTTAGCTCATCTGGCAGCTCAAGTCGATAGGCCACCTCTCCTACTCGTGCGACAATTCGGAAAGGTCCTATGTATCTCGGGCTTAGCTTATCTCGTTTCCTGAATCTAATGATTCCCTTCCAGGGCGAGACCTTCAACATGACTCGGTCACCAACCTTGAACTCTATCGGTCTTCGCCTCTTGTCAGCATACGACTTTTGCCTATCTTTCGCCGCCTTCATGAAGGCTTTGATCTTTTCTAATTTCTCAGTCATTGCTTCAATCACCTCAACACCTCCCAGTTCCTTCTGCCCAACGTCTCCCCAACATACGGGCGTCCTACATCTCCTACCGTATAGCATCTCGTAGGGTGGCATGCCAATACTGGCATGATAGCTATTGTTGTACGAGAATTCCGCTAACGGCAAGTGATCATCCCAACTTCCTCCAAAATCGATCACGCACGCCCGAAGCATATCTTTGAGTGTTTGGATCGTCCTCTCAGACTGACCGTCCGTCTGAGGGTGATATGCTGTACTAATGTGTAGCCTCGTCCCCATTGCATCATGAAATCTCTTCCAAAACTTGGAGGTAAACCGGGTGTCACGATCAGACACAATGGACACCGGTACACCATGACAAGCTACAATTTCTTTGATGAACAGATCCTCCAATCATTCAGATGAGTACGTTTCGCGGATCGGTAGGAAGTGGGCACTCTTTGTCAAGCGGTCAACTATCACCCATATAGCATCATACCCCTTAGGGGTACGTGGTAACTTCGTGATGAAGTCCATGGTGATGTGCTCCCACTTCCACTCGGGTATATCCAACGGTTGGATCTTCCCGTAAGGCTTCTGGTGTTCTGCCTTTACTTGTAAGCAAGTTAGGCATTTACTCACGTACTCCACTACGTCACGTTTCATACCCGGCCACCAGTAATCTTTCTTCATATCGTGGTACATTTTGGTAGCACCGGGGTGAATGGAGTATCGGGTCTTATGGGCCTCATCCATGATCTTTTCACGTAGATCCCCGTATCGAGGAATCCACATTCGCCCAAATCGGGTCTTAACACCTAGATGTTCTCACCCAACTCCGTAACTAGACCTCTCATCCTTTCGGAGTTAAGACGATCTTCTTTCAAAGCCTCGTCTTGAAATTCCTTAACCTTTGTCATCACGTCGGAGGTCATGATTAACTGATAAGCCTTCACCCGGATCGGCTCAGGCCTTTCCTTCCGGCTAAGGGCATCAGCCACCACATTGGCTTTGCCCGGGTGGTAATGGATCTCACAATCATAATCTTTTATCAGCTCCAACCACCACCTCTGCCTCATGTTTAGGTCCTTCTGCTCGAATAAGTACTTCAAGCTTTGTGATCGGTGAAGATGGTGCACTTCGTCCCGTATAGATAGTGTCACCAAATCTTCAACGCAAAAACCACCGCGGCTAATTCTAGATCGTGTGTGGGATAGTTGACTTCGTGGGTCTTCAGTTGTCGAGATGTGTAGGCTATCACCTTTCCACGTTGCATCAACACACAACCTAGCCCAGAATACGATGCATCTGAATAGACCACTAAGTCTTCATTTCCCTCGAGCAATGTCAAGACAGGAGCTTGCGTTAGTCTCGTCTTCAACTCCTCAAAGGCCGTCTCCTGCTCTCGACCCCACACGAATTTCACATCCTTGCGAGTCAACTTAGTCAAAGGTGAGGCTATCTTGGAGAAGTCTTGAATAAATCTCCTGTAATAGCCCGCCAATCCCAAGAAGCTACGAATCTCGGATGGCGTCTTTGGTGATTTCCATTGCATCACAGCCTCAACCTTTGATGGGTCCACCATGATTCCCTTGCATTTACCACGTGACCCAGAAATTGCACCTCGCGTAACCAGAAAGCACATTTAGAGAACTTAGCATACAGTTTCTCCCTTCTCAAAGTCTCTAATACTTCCCGGATGTGGCCGGCATGCTCTTTTTCGCTCCTCGAATAAATCAGGATATCATCGATGAACACAATCACTGATTTATCTAACATTGGCCGACACACTCGGTTCATCAAATCTATAAAAGCAGCTGGCGCGTTAGTTAGACCAAATGACATAACGAGAAACTCATAGTGTCCATAACGCGTACGAAAAGCTGTTTTAGGAATGTCCTGCTCCTTCACCTTCAATTGGTGGTAGCCAGATCGAAGATCTATTCTCGAGAACCAACTGGCACCCTGGAGCTGGTCGAACAAGTCATCGATTCTCGGCAACGGATATCGATTCTTTATTGTCAACTTGTTCAATTCACGGTAGTCGATACACATTCTCATGCTACCGTCTTTCTTTTTCACAAATAAGACCGGAGCACCCCAAGGAGAGATACTCGGTCTAATGAAGCCCTTGTCAAGCAACTCTTGCAGTTGCTCCATCAACTCCTTCATCTCCGTAGGAGCTAATCGATATGGTGCCTTGGTGACAGGTTGGGCACCGGGTATCAGGTCAATTTGAAATTCGATTTCGCGGTCAGGTGGCAATCCCGATAAGTCTTCCGGGAATACATCTGGAAACTCACACACAACCGGAACGTCGGATAGTTGTGGTGTTGGCGTTTCCACATCCTTCACATAACATAGGTAGGCGTTGCACCCACGCCTCATGCACCTCCCTGCCACCGCCATCGAAATCACCTTCGGAATCATCGTTACCCGATCACCGTATATCGTTACCAGACTTCCGTCAGATGCCGTCAGCCTAATCATCTTCTTTCGACATACAATATTCGCTTCGTAGGTTGCCAACCAATCCATCCCTAGCACTACATCAAATCCGCCTAGGGGCATCACATGTAATCTAGCAGCAAACCTATGGCCTTCTAACTCTATGGTACAGTCCTCTATCATATCAGTAACTCTAGTGGACTTACCAATAGCAGTTTCTACATCAAAGGTCTCACTAATGCATTTACTACTAACAGGCACTTTAGTACAGAAAGTAGTAGAAATGAAACTCCTACTAGCACCAGAATCAAATAACACAGAAGCAAGAGTTTGATTTACTAGAAACGTACCTGACACAACATCGGGGTCCGTCCTAGCCTCCTCTCTGGTCATGGTGAAAGCTCTGGCGCTCGCCTTCTACCCTTCAGTCCCGGCTGTCTTCTTTGCCCCGGAACTCTCCACCCTCTGCTTCCTGCAGTCTTTGCTCATATGGCCCACCTCGCCGCAGTTATAACACCTCAGCTCCTTACAGTCTTTCAAGATGTGGCCCGGCTTCCCACACTTGAAACACACGTTGAGCCCCGATCTGCACTCACCCGTATGCTCCTTCCCGCACTTGCCACACCTTTTGGGCCTCGAGCTTGATGACCCCACCCTACGGTCATCCATTCTCATCCTTTTGTTATTCGGGGTAAAGCCACCACGCCCGAACCGTTTCCCATTCCAGTTTCGGTCACCACCACCAGCCTTCTTCACCTCCGCATCTGCTACCTCCCTCTCATCATAAAGCCTCCCAGCCAAATCTACTGCCGACCTAAAAGTGCTTGGTCGTGCAGCAATCAAATGCCTACGAATATCGGCTGGCAGCCCCTATACATACCGGTTAATCTTGCGAGATACCGGTGACACCTGATCTGGCACCAGCCTCGCCATCTCATTGAACTTGGCAGTGTATTGCTGGTGGTTCATGGTTCCCGCCTCGAGTTGCAGAAACTCCCTCTCAATCTTATCCAGTTCCCTGTGAGGACAGAATTCCTCAACTACCAGCTTCTTCAACTCGGGCCACTTCATCTTGTCTATAGCCCTGCTGCCCTCAGCTTGGACAATATTGTCCCACCAACATAGTGCTGAGTCGGTAAAAGAGTGGGTGGCAAATTTCACCTTCTGATCTTCCCTGCACTCGCTGATCTCGAGTACCGCCTCCATCTCCCTTACCCAACGGTGGGCAGCAGCAGCATTGCCATTTCCGTCAAAAGTCGGGGGCCTGCACCTCTGGAATGCCCCGTAATTGCATCCTTTGGTTGTCACCCCTACCACATCATCTTCCTCTTCATCAGATACTACTATCTCAGGATCCGGTCGTTCCTCTCGTCCCTTGCTTTCCATCCCAGTTGACCCTGTCCTGTCCTCCTTCTCCTTTCTCTCCTCGTTCCTCACAGCACGAATAACGTCGGTCACCACAGATGGCATAACTGCCTGCAGGATCTGGTGTACCTCATTAGCAATCGCCTCCCTAGCTGAGGAATTCAGGCTCGCATTCTCAGTTTCTTCATTCCGGTCAGGAACCTCAGGGTTCACAGGAGTCGTCTTAGGAGCTTTAGCACTGCTCCTAGTCGTACGCGGACGACCTCTACCTCTAGCAGCCTTAGAAGGTTTCTTCCCAGCCATTCTCCTATGCACTATAAGATTCAAACACTAAAACAGTCATTCAAGGAACAGCTTAGTTTATGTCAAGTATAGTAAGTCCCTAATTACAGTGGCCAGTTGTGATTAGCCACTTACTTTACTCTTCACACCCCAAGCATTCCCTATCCTGACTACATCAGCATCTAAATCTACTAAGAACACATAAATCACATAGCATACGCACATAATACTGATTAACTCTTTTAAGAAAAACAATACCTGATGGCACATGGCTACTCGGGCTGACATCCCCTTTTCGTCCCATTCTCAGTTTAAGTTAAGGTTTATTTTGAAAATTTACCCATTTTACTTAAACTTTGGCTCTGATACCAACTTGTAAGGCCCCGTTCCCGGGCACCTCACAGTTGGTCATTCACAGCATAAAACATACATATTATTAAATTAAGCAGCGGAATTAAGTTGGCAAAACCCTTCATTCATTTCAAATACTGCTGTTAAGCAATACATTCTAGTTCATAGTCACAAAATAATTAGTCGAATGAATTACAAAACAACAGTATCGTCAAAAACATAAATGGATGTCAGTCTTGCCCGCCGTGTAGCCATCCCCATGTGCCATCCTCAGCAACCTGTTACCTGCCAACTGGAAAATACATAAAAGTCAGCGTTGCTGAGTGAGTTCTAGTTTTGTAGATTAAAATACTTTTACTTTTCATTTCAAGGAAAAACCTTTCTTTACTTATATGCGGTCACACAAGTACGTACACAGATAATATTATTATTATCTTCGTCGTTCATTCATTATCCTTCATTCGTGTGCCGTTCATCGTTTACATTCATATTCTTTCGTATTCTTTCTTTCATATTAGTTCTTCCATTCGTACGTATCTTACTTTCATTCATTCATACATTACATACGTTCATACATTCATTTCATTCATACATTCATTGCATACGTACGATCATTTCTTTCATTCATACGTTCATTATCTTCATCATCGTTCCTTTCGTACTTTTATCATTAATCTTCACTTAAGCTGTGAGTCTGTTGCGACACCAAGTCGCTCACCTCTAAGTCAATCACAAAGATTGACCTACATCCTGTGAGTCTGTTGTGACACCAAGTCACTCACCTCTAAGTCAATCACAAAGATTGACCTACATCCTGTGAGTCTGTTGCGACACCGAGTCGCTCACCTCTATGCCAATCTCGAGGATTGACCCTGTGTGCATCCTTCGGGGTAGCTAACCCGCATCACAGTTGAGCTAACACCTGCCAGGGGTGTGCACCTCCATTCATTTGCTTGCAAGCCTCCCTTACATTCGTTCGTTCATTTATTAATGCATGCATTCGTTTGTCATGTTCCTCTTTCATCATTTCTCACTTTACGTTACATTTCTCTTTATCATTAATATTTTATTTATTAATGATCATGCCCTTTATTAAATTTTTGTCATTCTTCATCATGCCAGTGTATACTTAACAATATTAAATAATAATAATATTGTTAACAGAAATAAAATACTGATAATAAAATCAGTAACAATAATCAAGGGTTAATCATTTATCATCATTACATTCATAAAATATCATCATTTATTAACCCTAGTCAACTCTGGTCAAAACCCCATAAATCAGATTTCCAGAAAATTTCTGTAAAAATTTCTAAGTGTTTGGGCGTATGAGCCCTATTCAGTCGTATGAGGACTGCTCAGTCGTATCACCTCCTAGTCGTTTCATCTTAAACTTAGAAAATTTCTCTAAGTCATACGACCACTGTTCAGTCGTATGACCCCATACTTAGAAAATTTCCAGTGGTCATACGACCACTGTTCGGTCATATAACCCCACACTTAGAATATTTCTAATGGTCATACGACCACTATTCAGTCGTATAACACCACACTTGGAAAATTTTCTAATGGTCATACGACCACTATTCAGTCGTATAACCCCACACTTAGAATATTTCTAATGGTCATACGACCACTATTCAGTCGTATAACCCCACACTTAGAAAATTTCTTACTGGTCATACGACCACTATTTGGTCTTATTAGTCGTATTAGCAGCCTATTCATATGTCTAAGTCATATTCCAGTCCCCAAACATCATAATACCTATTTTTAAGCATGTACATACAATTTCAAACATGACTTAACAATAACATAAACATATATTCATCTTATATAAGCTTACACATGTACATAACATACGGGTATTATACCCAAATTCATAAAAAACATACTTACATGCATTTTCCAGCCCCAAATCATTTTAAAAACAAGTAAAAAGGGGGTATAGAAACTCACCTTTGCTGCTTCCAATCCTAACACTCTTCACCCGAGCTTCTTAAAACGATTCCAACACTTAGAAACCTTTTAAACACACATTTGAACACATAGAAACACTCATAAGCATTTAACCGAGGCTAAGGTTAGCCAAGAACAACTAAATTTCACGAATTCTTACTTAAAAATCGAATTCTTCTTCTTGTTCTTCAAAATCCGAAAGTTTTCTTTGCTTTCTCTCTCTAAATGTCAAATGAAAGTTGTTGTGCAGAAAAGTGGGCAGCCATACTCCTTATTACCAACTTTTACCAACTTCCACCCTTTTTACACTTTTAAACCCTCATTTTTGGGTTGGCATTCATCTCTCCCTTTTCCCTTTTTCTTTTATTCTATTATTTCTTCTTTTTTTTTAAAAAAAGAAATATACGGGTGTTACACATCAACTCCTTGATCATGCTCAAAAGGAGGATTTTCAAATTCTTCATCCATATCTTCATCATCGAGAACCTCATTATACCAATCATCATTAAATTCATCTTCCAAGTCTTCCAAAGCACCAATTTTAACTTGAATACCTGGTTCTTGGCTTTCTTGAATTTCTTCTTCAATTGACTCTTCAGTTCTCTGAGCCTTTGATGATGATCCAGGTACAGATTCAGCATCTATTTCATCTAACTTTCTTTTCCCTTTCTCCATTTCAGAAACTTTCTCAACATCAATTGGAATATTTTATGAAACAATCACTACTTCAGGAGAATTGGGTTTTTCAGATTCTTTTAACTTCAAGTTTTCTTTCAAACTTTCATTTTCTTCAGTCAATTTCTTGAATTTCTCTTCAAGAAGGTCATAATCTTTTATCATCACCTCAAAATTTTTAATCATATCTTCTTTGTCTTTAGCATAAGCCACAATCTTTTCATCTTTGCTAAGACTTTCATCTTTCAATTTCTCATTTTCTTCTTTCAACTTCCCATTGTTTTTCTTTAACATATCCAGCTCAGCTTTAAGATCAGCAATCTCCTTTTCTTTTGCTTCATCTTCATCTTTTAGCCTTTCAAGTTCATCAACATTCAGAATCTCCTCAGTTTGAACAGTCACATGTTGTGTTGTAGAAACTGGAATATCTTGATTAATTTGAAAAGACTCAATGAACTCATAATCAAAAATTTGATTATCATGAACTGCTTCATGATCAACTGCTTCATGCTCACTTTCATTATCAACTTCATCACCAACTGTTTCTTCTTCTTCATGTTGAGCTTCAGAAGCTTGTTCAGACATTGGTGAGTCATGACTTATATCTTGTTGTGTCTCAGCTACACCACCATCATCATCATCATTAGCATCATCATCTTCATCTGAACTTGATGAGCTGTCATCATTATTATCATCTTGATCACCTTCCTTATCTTGATCATCTTCTTCTATAGGAAACTCATCTATCATATCTGCTGGATCAATAGGTTCACCATCTAACAAATGATAATGCTCTACAGTAATGTCAACTTCATCATTTGCTACAATTAACATGTAGTCAAACATAGGTACATTCTGTGCACCAGTTATCATTGTTAACTTTTTTATGTCATTTCAGACATGTTTTCCAATTCCAGCCTATCTCCACCTACTCTATAAACATGGATATCTGGATATTCCTCATTGATGATCATTTGGAGGAACCTGGGGTACATCAAGTATTTGTGTCTTGTTCCTTTCTCTAAGTTAAACACAAATCCAATAAGTATCCATCTTGCCATATTGAATCTTCTATTAGTGACTATGGCAATAATTAGTGATGCAATGTCCACAGGAAATGAATTCCATCCTGCACTCCTCTTGGATAAGCAATGCTGAAAGATATAGCATAGAAGTTTTCAGTGATTGTAGACCCTTGCTCTAAAAAATTGCTTCTTAGGAAATTGATCTGGATGACCCATAGCCATGAAAGTCTCTCTGCATTCATTAAAAGTCAACTCACAGAGATCTTCAGGATCATTTTGACCTAGTCTTAGAGCATTTCGGATGGAAGCTTCAGAAACTTCAATCATTCTGTCTCTGGTCACAAATCCTCTAACAACTTTTCTGCCATCATCACCTACTTGAACTCTTGCAGTGTTCCAGAACTGTCTAATAAGTCTGTCATAAATCACAGTTTGGTAACACATTGCATACACGTATTTTGTTCTTAGAAGAAATCTTATCATTTCTTCATAAGACAATGCATCTTGAGCTTCCTCATCAAGCAATGCAGTAATGTTGTGCTTTGGCCTAAACTTTAAATCAGCCATCTGTAAAATTTAAAAGCAATAATATTAGACAATATGTGTATTTTGAAGCAAATGTTTTAATATGAGTTTGACAATATAATGATTTAAGATATTATAAACTGATGTGTTAAAATACATTTGAATTTTAAAATCAACTTGAAATTTTAATTTTAAGTGTAAACACTTAATTTTAATAAAAGATGAATTTTCAAGATTGATTTTGATTTAAAATTTAACACTTTTGTTTATTTTATCTCATATCATTTTATTAAAACTCTTAAGTTTCTGAAATGATGATTTTTATCAATTTAAATTTATTTTCATTTTTATTTTAAAAAATTCATGAATCTGTTCATCTTCTTCAACAAGTTCATCCTCTACCGATACTGTTCATGAATGAACATGAACAGTGTACTCAATCAAATGTCAGATTAAAACGAGTTTAACCTAATATCATGATCAAAATCATCATATAAACAAGATTCAATCATCAATTTTGCACATTTGTTCGATTTGAAAGTTTAATCTGAGATTTTTTGAAGTGTTTAGGGTTAAACGACCGTACAGGAGTCGAACGCCTATCACAAAGTTTTCATTTAAACACGAAATCAGATGAATGAAAATCACAAACTTACGTTTACAATCACAAAAACACTATCAACAATCTGTGATTTGTGCTTGAAATGGTTTTAATCGAAGAATGAGGGTTTTGGTCGAAAGTTCGAGAGTTCGAGTGGTCAGAGAGGTTTTAAAAGGGTTTTGAAATATGAATGAAATGAATATCACAAGTGTGCTTTTTATACTGCGTAAAAAAATTTTTTAGACGTATGAGCACTGTACAGTCGTTTAAGCACTGTTCAGACTCATTAGGTCACAAATTTTACTAAGTGTTGAGACATATGAGCACTATTTCAGTCTTATGAGGCCAGCCGTATTAGCACTATTCGGTAGCATGAGAACTGTTCAGTAGCATTAGCACTGTTCAGTAGCATGAGAACTGTTCAGTAGCATTAGCACTGTTCAGTAGCATTAGCACTGTTCAGTAGCATAATGATGCTGAAATGTCCACAGACCAACTTTTCAGAAACATAACAACTATTTGAACATATGACAACTGTTCAGCCACATAACAACTGTTCATGAATTTTTACACTTAAAGTTTTCAAATCTTTCACCTGCACACTGTTTAAACACATTAGTAATATTTCATACTAATATTTAAACAATATAGCATAATTTATTTTTCCCTCAAATTTACACTTTTGACCCTCAAAATTGAACTTTTTACATTTTTGACCCTCAAAATTTAACTTTTTATATTTTTGACCCTCAAAATTTAACTTTTTACATTTTTGACCCTTCATTTTAGATTCAAAATGAACAAACCAAATATTTCAAAAGTTGTCTTGTTTTCAACTTTTCAAAAAAGCTTTTCCACTTGCTAAAAATTATGAGCTCATTTTATCATAGATAAACACATACATGCTTTGAAATTAAAGCATTATCCTTTTAATTCAACATGATCATTTTGATTTTCTGAGAATATTATCATTTTGATTTTCTGAGAATATTCTTATTGGTTTATTACTCCCCCTAAACTTTTAAGTTTTGCAAAACTTAGAAGTTTACCAATAGATCATAAGAATATCACACTTAACATTGTTATATTGCCTGCACACAAGAAAACATGCACAAAATCAAAATTAAAGCAGAATGAAAATCTAATATTTACAATAGAATCATAAATTGCAGTGAGATCATATTAGATAAGATCAGAACATTAAAATAAAAAATTATGTGGATAGTCATATACAATGATTAAATCCTGATCAAGTGTGTTCCAGGTCAGTGATATCACAGCAAAGGAGACACAAGATCTAAGGACAGAAAATGAGTGTTTTTGACACAAACTATCAGCTCACTTACTTTTTCAATTCTTGGATGAGTATGGTAGAAGTATATGACAAGATGTGACTCATACCAAGACTTAGAGGATCAACCATCATCAAGACATGCAAGAAAGCACATATGCTCAACTTATTACCTAACAAATATGCATAATCAGAGTTCATGTTACTGAATTAAATAGAGAATGATCATGGATAACCATTTGATCAACTCTAACCATCCATTTGAATGGATTGTGCACATTGGCATCTTTTGCATCAAAGGAGAATATCCAGGTCTGTAATGACTTACAACAGAGGATATCTCAGCACTTCAGGTCTATGATGACTCATAACAGAGAAGTAAATGATGCTTGTAACAGATCTCATGATTAGTCACATTACCATCAGGTGTGAGTGGAAGTAGCTTAACAAGTAGTCAATCTGATAAGTTAATACACTCAAAAGTACTTAGATGAATACACAAACAAGCATAGGGATGTGGGTAATCACAAGAATTTACTTGTTCAGTATACTAGCATGATAGTGTCTACACATCAAGTCCTGATCATGTCAGACTTTATTAGCGAGTGAAGTATGCAACTGATCTTACTAATGTACTATCATTTCTCACTTGAGGCAAACACAGATTCATTTCATTCCTAAAACAAATGAATGATAAAAGAAAAGCACTCTATTTTTGGAGTTTTTGATATATATTTTTTTTATTTATTTATTTTTTTTTTTTGAGTTTTCTAATTTTGTATTGGTTTTTTTTATAACAAAAAGCACACACACACAAACAATCAGGCAAATAATTATGAAAAGTTACCCTTATGAAAATTTTCAGATTGAGGAATTATTTGATCATGAAAAGATTCAAATTAGTAACCAGGTTTACACATGGTTAATAAGGCCAATTGACTCCACTAAATACTCAAACCTTCCTGGTAGAAAAGCTTTAGTAAATAGGTCTCCCAACTGTTTTTCAGTTGCTATTTGAATCAAAATGATTAAACCTTTTTCAGAATTATCTCTTAAAAAATGATATCGAATTTCGATATGTTTTGTTTTTGAATGTTGAACAGGATTAGCTGTAATGAACATAGCAGCAGTATTATCTACGTAAATGGGTGTTTTAAGAAAATTGAATCCGTAATCTAGCAGTTGGTTTTGCAACCAAAGGATTTGAGAACATCCTGCTGATGCAGCTATGTACTCAGCTTCTGCAGTTGAGACAGAAACATTCGTTTGTTTCTTACATTGCCATGAAACCAATCTGGGTCCAAGAAACTGACAACCACCCGTTGTAGATTTTCTATCTTGACAACATCCACCATAATCACTATCTGTGTATCCATGTAACTCAAAATTACCCTCGTAAGGATACCAAAGCCCTAAAGCTGGTTTACCTTTGAGATACCTGAATATTCTTTTGACAGCAATTAAGTGAAATTCTTTCGGGTCTGATTGATACCTTGCATAAACACATACAGCATACATGATGTCTGGTCTTGATGCAGTAAGATACATCAAAGAACTAATCATAGATCTGTATAGAGTTTGGTCTACTGATTTTCCTTTAGGATTAGGCTCAATCTTGGTGTTTACGTCAGCTGGAGTTCTTATGGACTGACAATCATGCAGTTTGAATTTCTTCAAGAGTTTGTCAACAAATTTCTCTTGATTGATGAAAATACCATCTGCAGATTGTTGAACTTGTAATCCAAGAAAGAAATTGATTTCTCCCATAGAACTCATTTGAAAACGAGATTTCATGATTTCTTCAAATTCATTGCACAGAGTGGGACTAGTAGAACCAAATATGATATCATCTACATACACTTGCACACATAAGAGATCATCATTATCCTTCTTTATGAATAAAGTAGGATCGATTTTTCCTCTTGTGTATCCATGTTGGATCAAGTGTTAAGATAATGTCTCATACCAAATTCTAGGAGCTTGATGTAGGCCATATAAAGCTTTGCTAAGCTTATACACTCGATGTGGAAATTCTACATCCTTAAAACCTGGAGGTTGCTTCACATACACATCATCAGTGATTGGACCATACAAAAATACACCTTTGACATCCATTTGATACACCTTGAATTTCATGAATGATGCATAAGCCAGGAAAACACAAATGGATTCGAATCTTGGAACTGGAGCAAATACTTCATCATAGTCAATTCCTTCTTCCTGTGTATATCCTTGTGCAACAAGTCTTGCTTTGTTTCTTATTACAATGCCATGATCATCAGTTTTATTTCTGAACAACCATTTTGTGCCTATGGCATTTTCTCCTTCAGGTAATTCCACTAACTTCCACACTTCGTGTTTGCGAAATTGAAGAAGTTCTTCTTGCATAGCTTCAATCCAACCATTGTCCTGTAATGCCTCGGTGACATTTTTAGGAACAATCTGAGAAAGGAAACAAGAGTATAAACAAACATTTGCATGTTCAGATTTACTCCTAGTAGTTCTTTCATTCAGAGGACCAATGATCTGAGATGTTGGATGGTTCTTATGGATACGAGATGTCGGAATCTCAGTTCCTTGAACATTAACATCAAGATTAGTTTGGTTCAAATTGGAGAGCTGTTGTAATAAGGTAGAAGAATGTGGAGTGAAATTTGGAACTTGAGTTGGTGAATTGATAAAGTAATCAAAGTTACTATGATCAATTGCATCTCCAGAGATGGAAGATGTGCCAGACTCAGGATGTCCAATTTCTGTACCATCATTAGGAAAAGGTTGTGATTCTTCTTGATCTGTTGAAACTGAATGATCTGAAGCTGAAGCATCATGCACATTGTTATTGAATTGGATTGTTGAATCCTTGACAAATGAAAAAATGGATAATCTGGGCGAGCATCATCTGAATCATCAGAATCTGAATCATCACTGAAAGATCCAAGATCTCCTCTTGAGTACTTCTTACCTGAAAACTCATCAGATTGATTAAACAAGTGAGATTGAAATGAGTTTGACAAAGAATCTATATCAAATAACCATGCAGGACCATTTGAAACTGATGGAAAAGAATTTTCCAGAAATTTAATGTTGAATGTTTCATTAATAGTATTTGTCCTAGAGTTATAAACTCGATAGGCTTTGGAAACTGATGAATATCCAATGAAAAATCCATGATCAGCTTTTTCTTCAAATTTTCCTAAATGATCACTTGAGTTTAAAATCATAACCGGACAGCCAAATGATTTTAAAAAGTTTATGTTTGGTTTCCTGTCAAACATTAACTCATATGGAGTTTTCTTTTTATCTTTAACAAGTAAGATTCTATTCTGAACAAAACAGGCTGTTGATATCGCTTCGTCCCAGAAAGTGATTGGAATTTTAGCATCAGCTAACATAGACCGGGCAGCTTCAATCAGAGTTCGGTTCTTCCTTTCAGCAACTCCATTTTGTTGTGGAGTTCTGGAAGCACTGAACTGATGAACTATCCCTTTTTCTGCACAAAACAAATCAATGTTAACATTTTTAAATTCAGTTCCATTATCACTTCTTATTATCTTTACTTTTTGTTCAAGTTGATTATCAACTTTATTAATGAACTCTTTTAGAAGATTTGCAGTTTCAGATTTAGCTTGAAGAAAGAAAACCCATAAAAATCTTGTATAATCATCTATGATGACTAAACAATATGATTTTCGACCAATACTCCTAATATTAGTTGGTCCAAAAAGGTCCATATGTAACATCTGGAGTGATTTGGTGTTTGACTTTATCAGTTTGGACTTATAAGACGCTCTATGTTGTTTTCCCTTCAGATAGGCTGAGCAATGATCAGTTGTTGAAAACTTATTGGAAGGAAGTCCAATGACATGATTTCCTGCTACAAGCTTGTTCATGTTTTTGAAGTTGGAATGACCAAGACGTCTATGCCAAAGCTGGCTTTCATCATTTGAAGCTTTAGCAATCAGGCAAGTAGTTTCAGTTGCAGGATCTACTTGAGACAAATCCAGTTTGTATACATCTCTGTCTCAAGCAGCTTTAACTATCACCCAGTCATTGCTGATCTAAAAACTTGGTTTCAAGACATAACAGTGAGATTCATCAAAAAGAACAGAATAAGATTTGTCACAAATTTGGGATACACTTAGAAGATTAAAATTCAACTGTGAACAGAAGTTGACTTTATCAAAACTGATAATCCCATTGGACACTTTTCCCTCTCCTATTATCTTTCCACCTGTATCACCTCCAAAAGCAACATGCGTTCCATCCTTTAACTTAAAGTCTTGTAACAAGGCTTGATTGCCTGTCATATGCTGGCTACACCCACTGTCAACATACCATGAGTTGATTGGTCTCCGCGGGCGTACCTGCATTCACAAACATTTAAGGTGAGTTAGTAACCCAAGCCGAGATGGTCTTGGGCTTGCCAAACTTGTCAACAATTGTAAATTGTTTGAAATGAAATTTGTTGACATCTGGTTTCTTTTGAATTTTAACATGTTCAAATCCTTTTTGATAAACCAACTGATTATCTCTTTGTGATTTTGATTTCAATGCATTGTATCTGTTTTCAAGATTATTATCAATAAATCTGAAACTCTTGTATGAATCATTTGAGAATGTTCCTTTGTTTATTCTCACAGATCGAGGAATAAACTTTTCTTGATTGTATTGCTGTGATTTGACAAAATGATTATTATCATAATCAGAATTGTTTCTTCTGAAAGATCTCAAACCCAAGGAAGGTTGTTGTTGTGAAAATTTAAATCCAATATTTTGATTTCTTATAAATTATGGATTTACAAAGCCTTGATTATTGAATTCCTTCCTTGAAGAGTTCTTCCTGAAGTAACAATCATTGGTATTATGATTTCTTTCATCACACAAAGCACAGTATTTGTTAAAATAACACTCAGCTGTTGTGTGATTTGTCATATCACATATGTAGCAATACTTGTTAAAGTAACATTCTGAAATGTCATGATTGTACATGTCACAGATATCACAATACTTTTCAGAATGTTTAAACAACATTTTATTAACTCTTGAAGTAGAAGCAACATTTGATTCTTGTTTAACTCTTGGGTTAGGCAGATTAACTTGTTGTTTCATTGGTGTGAATTTGGTCTTTTGATCTTTAGGATTTTTCTTTTTAACTTGAACACAATTCTTTGATTCCTTTGATTCAAATCTTTTATGCACAGCGGAAGTCTTATGATCTGAACTTGTTTTCAGATTAGAGTTAGATTTGATCTTAGGTGTAGATGTCATTTTTGTGTTTGTGTTCATGTCAAAAGTTCCTGCAGACACAAACTTCACAGGTTTAATTTGAGTATTGTTCTGTGACTGATTAATTAATTCAGTTTTCTTTGCTTTTGCAGCTTTTCTTCTTCTTTGATTTCTAACTCTTGATGAAGTTTTCTTGCTTTGAAGTTTAGTTGAATCTTGAGAAGATTCCTTTTGACATTCTTTTCATCAGTTAGTTCATTTGAACTAGAGTCATCAGAAATATTATTATCTGTTTTAGCTTCTTCACATTTTCCTTTAAGTTTGTTCTTGAATTCAGTAGATTCTTCACTCATTTGTTCACTTTGTTCACTAACAGTTTCACTTTTTGGTACAAACAGTTTCTTTTGCTTTTGTTGAGGTTCATAAGATTTGACTTTGATTGGATGACCATTTTTGATCTTGTCTAAGTAGTTTCTTCATAAACTTCAACATTTTTCTTTTTAAAGTTCTTTTGATCTTGAAATTTTTAGTTTAGCTTTGTTTTCCGGTGAATGATCATGAGTATTGAAATTCTCTGGTAATGTCTTTGAGATTGATTCAGGCATAGGTTCATGTGTGAATCCTAGTCCTGTTTTATCTTTGTCATTTCTTCCATTCACCAGTTGCTCAACAATTTTCTTTGAGCTTTTAACTTTGGCTAAATCTTTTTGAGTTGCTGCATGTGCTGCATGTGCCAGTTTTTCTTGTTCAAGTGTTTTGTTCATCTCTTCAAGTTGTTTCTTTGCAAGTTCAAGTTCTTTAATAGTTTTGTTCCATGAAGCTTGAAGAGACATCTTTTCATCAGCAATTTTGTGATCTGATTTTAGTTTATTGTGCCCTGATTCTTCTTGTTTGAGCTTGTCACATATTTTGAATGAATATGTTCTGTAGTGTTCAACTAGTTCAAAACATGTTTTTGTACACATTTTCTCTCTCACGTCTACTGGTATTTCAGGATATGAGTTTGAAGATTCAGTATCAGAAGAGTTAACAACCTTTGGTTGTTCTGATTGAGCCATAAGAGCAACTTCTTCAGTGGTATCTTTTGGGTCTGATTTGTCGCTCCAATCATACTCTTCTTCTTGATCTGATTCATCATATTTAGGATCTTTATCTTTTGACCAATCTTCATCATCAACTTCAGCAACTAGTGCCAGATTGGCAGTGAGATCAGCAGTAAATTGCTCTGCATATGCACTCCAGTCATAACCATCTTTGATGTTTACAACCAGTGCCTTCTTAGTTTCCTCACTATTCTTCTCTTCTTTGGGTTCTGGCATAGGTAGACTTTGGTATGGCTTTTGAAAAGTCTTGTTTGCCTGTTGCTGATATTTCTGACCATTTGAGCTGCCTTGAGTATTTCCTCCTTGGTTTCTTGGAGCTTTACATTCTCTTGAAAAATGACCATAGCTGTTACAGTTAAAGCATCTTGATTTTGATTTATCAAACCCAACAGTTTTGTTTGCACTGGGTTTGTAATTTCTGTTAGAATAAGAATGCTTTTGTGTTCTGTAAGCTATCATGACCATTTGCCAGTTAAGATCCATTTCTTCTACATCATCTGGATCCATTTCAAACAAATCTTGTAGAACTAGCTCCATTCGAGTTAGATGACTGCCTTGATACGCTTGAAAGCTTGCCATGAAAGCAGTAAATGCAGTTTTTGACTCTTCATCTTGTAAAAGAATGTTAATCACATCTTTCACTTTACTTGGATTAGGAGAGTTTGAGGAGGATGGCATCTCAGTTGAAGGTTTAGGCATTTGAGCTTTAGAAGGAGACTGTGATTGTTGTTGAGTGGAATATGCAGGTGTACTAGTGAAGAATCCTGCTCCCACAAACAGATCACCTTCATCTTCAGGAGTTGATTGGTCTTTAGCCAGAAATGCATTCTCTACAGTATTTGCTGGAGAAGCAACATACTTATACTGAGTTGTTGATGCATGTCTATCATTATTTCTTGAACTCTCATCAATCTCTACAGATTCAATTTTAGCAATAAGAAGGTCAAGATCCATTGGAAACTTTTCAGTATGTTTCAACAAAGTAACAGTTGTTTTCCAAGAAGATGGTAGTGCATTCAGAAGTCTGTTGTTTAAGTCCTCAAGATCATTCTTGATTCCCAAGGTAGACATTTCTGTAGTTAATTGCACAAACCTGTTCATCATTTGGTTTATTGTTTCTCCTGAGATGTGCTCAAATAGTTCCAATTGCCTTTTCAGTTTTTGCTTTTTCAGATCTTGATTTTCTTTCCCTCCTTCACATATGATCTTCAAGGCTTTATAAATTGTATATCCAGTTTGGTAGTTTTCAAGTCTGGATAAAACTTCCAAAGGTAGCCCTTTGCACATGAGAGAATAGGCTTTAACATCATTTTTCACCTTCTTTAAGTCTTCTCCATGTAGGCTATCTTCTGGATATGGTTCTTGTGTATCTTTTGTATACACAAATCCTCTGTTTGGACCATCAGTAGTCACTGGAATGTAGGGTCCCTTTTCAATTGATTTCCACAGATCAGTGTCTATGGAATTCAAATGATGTTTCAGTCTAAGAGACCAGTTTTTAAAATCAGCTCTGTTTTTTAAGTTTTGGAACTCTGTTCTCAGAATATTCTGATTTCACCATTTTTATATTTTTGTTGTTTTCTAAGTTTTTGAATTAAGAAAAATACTTAAAAAAATATTTTTGGATTTTTGAAATTTTATGAAAAATTTCTAAGTGTCAAGGCTGATAAGTCCGAACAGTGGTGATAAGTCCCAACAGTGTAAAACGCCCAACAGCTGATAAGTCTAAGGGAATGCCTTAGAAAATTTCCAACACAATAGAGACTATTGCACAGTGGTTATATGTCCACACAGTAGTTATACGTCCACACAGTGCTGATAAGTCCAACCAAGTGAAACTACCACACAGTGGTTATAAGTCCACACAGTGATGATAAGTCCAACCTAGTGAAACTACCACACAGTGGTTATAAGTCCACATAGTGGTAATACGACTAGGGGTAAAACGACTGAACAGTTGAGAAAAGTCTAAACAGTCCTCAAACGGCCGAATACTTAGGCAAATTTCAGTGTTTTTCAGCCCTAATACGACACATTCATCAGATTCATATGAATGTACCAAACTCCGAAATTTCAAAATCCTTCAATTGTTGATGAATTGAGCTGAAACTTTACAATTAGTTCGTGATTATACCGATAATCAATCCTCTAACTTCAATTTCAGTAATTATCCACAATTCTCAATGAATTTCAGAAATTTTAGGTCGAACACTCAAGAACACTTTCTCGATCTGTTTTTCACTAATTCACTCAATTTTGATGAGATAAACTGCAATTTGTGATTCAAAACATGTTTCTAATGATGAAACAAAGTTCTGATTCACAATATTTCACTTGAATTGTCAATCGATTACAGATTTCAGTGGATTTTTGAAGTTTCTATCTTCGACAGAACCTTCAAAAACACTCAACCGATAGCTCTGATACCAATTGATAGGATCAATTAGAGCAATCTGTAACAAATTATATGAACAATTCAAAGAAATATAAGCAATTGTAATCAAATCAAGCAATATCAACAAAATTCAGATTTCATTGATAGCAAAAGACGATTACAAGAGAAAAAGCAGTTTATGCAAACACCTTACAAAAACTTAACAATCTACTCTAAGTCTATGCTATTTATACTAGAAACCAAGGAACTAAAATTTACAAAACTAGTCCCTATACCAGTATAAACTACAAAACTAGACACTAAAGACTAAATGTTAATCTTCTAAGGGACCTAACAGACTTCAGAAGAATCCTTCTGGAAAATTTTGCGAGTTTTACAAAAAAAGTAGCTACTTTTGCCTATTTATGTTAAGTATGTATTAATTTTAGAAAATTATCTAAATTTAGTTAATAGCTGAGATTCTTGTATGTTTATTAGAATTTTTAGATGTTGTTGCTACTAAACTTTTGGAAAATATGAGTAACCGTAGTTACTATTTTGGAATTTTAACTAAGGTGCTGAAAATTTTAAAGAAATATATTTCTGACTTATAATTATTTTATACGTTTTCGCTGAAATTGAGGTGAGATTCATAACCATGTTTTTATGTTATGAGTTTTCGGGAAAAAGGCATAATGCTTTCTGTTTGATGCAAATAAATAAGAGTTTCTGAGATAAACTGTCATGTTGCCATAAGTTACAACCATTAAATCGGATGAGGAACCGTCTGATAATATTGCTAACGCTACTTAGGAAAATATTTCCTGCACCAACAGAATGAGTGTTGTGATGCTATATTATCCGATTTTTGTGATTTGTATTTGTGACAGTTGTGAATCATAGGCATAAAAGTAGGTTTGGTTGTAATCTTATTTATGTTGCATCAATATGTTTTGTTTGGTTATTAAACGTATGTTTTTCACCAACATTATGTTGATAGTTTTTAGTACACTTTTTCTAGAGAACAGAATGAATAGCAGTGTTATGTTCTCGTTTGATGTGTACAACGGTTGGGGCAAAGTTATTGGGAAGACTTGTGTGAAAATAACTGTTAACATATTTGAGCCTAGCATAATGGTGGATGCACACATCCACTGCTATTGAAGAAATATGAAGCAGTTAAAGATTTTGTGATTAGGTTACATGTATTAGTTTTTAATTAGACAAATTTTGTAAACTTTGTGTAACCTAAGGACTCACTATATTATATATGATTTTATGTTGTTATGTTTTTAATTGCTTTTATGATTATTGATTTATAATCAATGTGTTTTGAGCGAAAGAGTCACATCCAAGCATTCACACTTCCGCCGGGATGTGACAGGTTGGTACCAGAGCCATTGGTTATAGAGAATTAGGAATTAATAGTAAATACCTAGACTATAACCTTAAGCTCACATGATAACAAATCATCAAAGTGATATTGTTTTCTTTTCATCATTTTATGTGATTATCTTCATGCTAAGAAAAATAATGAAAGTTAAAGTATATATGATTTATATGTGCATAATTTTATGAAAATTTATATGATTTGCATGAATTACATTTGTAAGACTTTTTGTAGTATGAAGTCTTATAAATCTGATAGCTACGGTAACGAAACTGATCTTTCGGATCATAGAGAAACAACACCTTAGATAGAACCGCAAAATCAAATAGAAATACCACAATTTGAAACTAGGACCCAGACCTTGCCAAAGATTTATGTACGATGTGCACCAGTCACCATGGGAGGTTACACAATCCAGACTCCTAGAAAGAGAGTATGCACTGGCAGGAAACTTTTAAATAATGAGACACAGGAAACAGGAAGTCCAAATCTATAAAGTTTTCCTCCAACACCTAAAATAACACCCATGAATCCTTCTGATGAGTCTGATATAGAAGAAGAAGAAAGCAAGAGACAAAGGTTAGAAGAATGGCAAGCAGAGGCAACCAACCAGATTTTAAAAAGAGTTAAGAAGATTCAACGAGAAGTTCGGATAATCAAAACAGATGTCAACGAAGGAAGAAAGAAAAGCAATAGAATCTTTACAAAACTATAGAAATTGGTTTGGGGAAATTAGAAGCCTGGAAAGCCTAATGTATGCTATTAAAAGAACAAGAGAATAAGAATATATGCTAAATTATTTCCTTTAATGTTATGACTAATAAAGTATCATGTTTACGGTAAGAATTTACATATATTTTTCTTATCTTCTTTAAATACTTATACAATTAAAATATAGTGAAAGATGCCTCCAAAAAGGACTACCCAACCAATAAGGAGAACCGTACGAGTTGGAAGGCCAAGAACTAGGTTAGGAGAAGAAACTCCACCAGAAGCTACCACAACCACTAAGAACAAAAGAATCTCTCAGATAATGAACCAATAACTGGAAGCTGCAATACCCACCTTAATATCCCAATTACTACAAAACCTTAGTTTCGAAGGTATACCACTTAGAAATGAGGAGCCAGAAAATGCTAACATAGGAGAACACTTGGAGGAAGAAGTTGTAGACGGACTAAGGAAAGGATGTTCCTATAAGACTTTCATGTCATGCAAGCCATGAGAGTTTGACGGGAAAGGTGGAGCAGTACAAGCCTTACGTTGGCTAGAAGAGATGGAATCAGTGTTATAAATTAGTAACTATGCTGATAACTTCAAAACCTTTTTTGCTTCACATTCTCGGAAAGGTGAGGCTCAATCTTGGTGGAAGATGGAAGTTCAGACAAGAGGAAGGCATGTTATAAATGGAGTAAGCTGGAAAGAGTTTAAGAACCTATTAATTGAAAAATACTACCCTTTGCAGGACCGGTTAAAGGGTATGCACTTACAACACCACAACAGAAAGAGAAGAGTGTGCAACAACACTTAACAATTCAAATAGGGAACTAGGAAAATCAGTTTTAAGAACTAAGAAACATAAGTGTATATGAGACAGAACAAGAACAACACAAGTAATTGGTTTTCAAGGTTGACGTATACTGCTCTCTAGTTCCTTACAAATGTTTCCACAGTTCTTCTCATAAAATACAAGCACTAGAAATACTTATACTACAACCTACAGCCGGCCATATTTTGAAGGCCAGCTGGATACATGATGTAGACAACAAAATCAATGTAGAGTCAAAAGGCAGATTGCCTTTTGACTAGTGACTATGATATGCCATAGCTCACATCCTAATATATTAGAAAAAGGATAAAGTACATAAAGTGGAAAGTTACAAACTCAAGACCTCAATGTACTGTTACCAAAAGCATGGACCTTTTCACCATCTCATGTAAAGTTGGTGTCTTATCAGAGTTGCCGCGGAAAGGGGTCCAGCTTTAGGTAAAAAGTAATCAGATAAAGCATGTGATAAAAAAGTCTTTGGAAGAAATCCGTCTTCAATAGTTGGCTTCGGAAGACTTTGTCTTTGAAGCTTCGGAAGACTTCATCTATTGGCTTCGGAAGATATTGGTCTTGCTTAGGAAGATTTCACACTTAGAGTAATTTCTAAGACAGTGTGTGAAACTTCTGAAGCATTCCACTTCAGTACACTTGTGCATGCATGCAGGACAGACTTTGGGTGTTTGGGTTGCATCAGCCTTACAAATAACCTTACAAACTCCCCCTAGGCTGATGCTACCAAAACACTTAAAGACTTTAGATGTTGACAGTCCTTATTATGATGATGACCATCCCTTTCTTCATAAGATGATCAGGATCACTCAGACTCTCATAGTGTCTTCTCATGTCAAAGAGATCATGCAGAGGTAGATTGAACATATCCTTCCATGTGTAGATATGTTCAACACCTTGATCTCTTATGACATGCCATCTTTCTGGATTTGTAGTGTATGTCCAATACAAGATGGATCTTTCTGATGCTAGAGGAGTTTCTTGAATTGGAGTTGGTGGAGCATCCTCTGGTTGCACATCCTCAGGATGTTCTTACTCATCCTGAGGTCTGGAGTTGGATGTTTCTTTCTTCTTTTTCTTTGACTTTGGTTTGGAAACCATCCTTTTTCTCCTTTTTGAACTTTTTAACTGAGAAGACTGGCCTGCAGCACCTGATTGATCTTCTTTGTCTTTCTCAGTTGGGACTTCCTCTCTCACAGGTTCAGATTGAGAGGAGACAGATCCCTGCTATGGATCAGAAGTGGAAGCTTGCTGAGGTTCAGCAGGAGATTCAGGTTGTGTTGTCTTAAATGTTTTAACCTTAATCTCCACTTCCTGAGGGACCTGACTTGGTGGGGAGTGTAAGTCAGCAAGTTCACCTCTTTGAATCTTCTGCTTGATTACCCTAATATGCTCATCCATGGTGGACAGAGACATGGGACCAAGTCTCTTTTTGGAGAATCCGTACAGCTTCAAGAAGCTCATCATCTTCTGCCTATCAGCAGACTTCTTCAAGTTTTTATGGATGATGGCTCTTGACTTTACAACCTCTTCCCTTAACTTTCTTTTGGTGATCTTTCTTTGTTTGACTATATCAAGTTTAAGTTGTTTGAGGTACTCAAACTCAATGTAGTCAGAGGGTAAGGGAATAAGTGTATCAGCCTGATAGAGGCCTATGGCACTCAGGTAGTTTATCATGTTGATCATATCCTTCTCTTTGTCTACCTGAGGTTCTTGTGAAACCACATCCTCTTGTTTCTGAGTTTCTTGAACTGGTGAGAGAGTAGGCACATGCTTGTAGAGTCTCTTTTTTCTACTTTCTTCTTTGATTTCAAGAAGTAGCTCTGCATCCTCTTTCTCTTTTCTCACTTTTGACAATTCCATGTCAGCCAGTTCATTTAACTCATCTAAGGGGAGAGAAATGATGTTATCAATATCATAGTTCCTGGTCTACAAGTAGTTGATCCTGATTGCCCTTAACTCATCATCCTGAGTATTTGGTCTGGGGGCAGCCCTGATAGCACTTTCCATGAGTCTTGCAGACCCAGTGGAGAAACTTTCTCCCCTTAGCTTCCTTTTCCTCTCTCTCTCTCCTCCTCCTCAATCTCTCAGATGTTAATTTTCTTTTCCCTTTGTCACTCACAGACCTTTGTGACTCAGGGTGGAGAGAGCTTTGGCCTTCATTGCTTGGTGTAGCTTCCAAGCTCTGGCCAGAGAGAGGTTGAGATGCACCTTCACCAGCAGGTGTCTTATCAAGGTAATGAACCTCTGCAGCAGTTGATGGTGAGACAGGGTGTAGCTCCAGGATAATCAAACTTGAATCAAATCATGAAGAATCATAGATCAACATATGATGAACACATTAAAACCCCAATTTGATCTAATATTGATTGCATATAATTTGTACAAATGGAAACCCCAATCAATTGGTCATTCAACCATTAACCAACACTAATGACAATTAACCTATTTATAGTCTAGACTAATATTCACTAATTGCACTTAACCCCCTAGACTTAGTCTAATTAAAACAAAATTACATATTAAGCATAAAAATGACTAAAAACAAGAAAAAATATATTTTGTTCACACAAAATACATTTATTACAATAAAACTCCTAGTCATTTAAATCTTCAACGACTTGTCTCGGTTCCACATCTCGAACGTGTTGGTTTGACTATTGTGTTGACTTTGATCGTTGATGTTGACTTTGTTGACTTTGACTGTGTTGATAATATTAGACTATCCTTCAGACCCAAAAATATTCCCCCTTAGCCTACTATTATCAACGTCTTTCATCGTGATCAGTACCGATAAGTCAACTGAACTTGATCTTCAATTTGGTAAGCTTCAGTCTCAGTGTTGAGGTCCAACAATATTCCCCCTAGACTGATGCTTCCCAAATTTTGTTGCTGAAGATCTTTTTCTCACAAGTTCCCCCTTTTTCCATGTTCCCCTTGTCGTGTGCATCCTCTCAGTTATAACGAAGACCGCTTTCTTGAATCTCTGAGTGCTTCAGAAGATGTAGTAGGAGGATTCCTAGCGCGGTATCTTCTGTAAATTTGAGGAACAGGTTCTCTGATCTGGTTCATTGCTCTTGTGATGATCGGCCATCTCTTGTAGCAAAAACCTGAAACACATTCTCAATCACAATCTCAACATTTCTAATTAGATCATTTCAACAAAACAAATAATCCCGTGTTTATCTGTTTATGAAAACAAGCGAACCCGTGTTCGTTTGTGTGTGCAATTTCCCATGAAATGCATGAAAATGATAAAATTGTAACAGCATAATATGGAAGACCTAAATTAATATTGAAATGAAAATTTATTATAATAATTTTTTAATTTTATTTTATGTATATATATATATTATTTTTATATTTGTATATTATTTTTTTAATTACCGAGAACTGAATCGATCATGAGATCACATCCTCAAGATAAACTTTAGCACAAAGATGAATTTAATCATCGACCAGCAATGAGATCACACTGATAACTGAATCCAATCACAGTCTTTCAAAGATTTTGAAATTCTCAAACAGATCAATAACGATTGCTGATATGTTTGTCCATTTAAACCCATGCCCTATCTTTTTCAACAAGCATCAGATGATTTGTTAAGGTTCGATTAAGCACTTTAGAATGCTAGGACCCCACAATTATTTGGAAAAAACCATCACCCAACCTCAGGATTTCTTGAATTTTATTACGATCTTTATGGAACAAGGCTTGTGCATTAGTGTGCAAGTGATTATCAACAGAATATTGTATTCTGTGATGAATTCATCGTTAGATGATTTGACACAACTTAGATCAAAATGGTGAGAGCTCCAGGTCTATACTCACGTATAACAAAGGAGATGACCATCTAATCATGTGCCGATGAGAGCTCCAGGTCAGTACTATCGTACAGCAAAGGAGATCATCACTCCAGGTCAGTACTTCCGTACAGCAGAGGAGATTAGCACAAACACAAGACACATAAATACACCAAACATGGCAAAGAGATAAAGATATAGCTTATATGATTTGCATCATGGTGGGTGAAAGATCAATTCTCAATCCAATTTTTGTCGGGACTCAGTTTTCGTGCAGGCCAGAATGATTGCGTAAATCCAGACATCCTTAAGCATATATTTTAATTTAAATCATTATGTTGTTGTCTAGTTTATTCTTCAGGCTGAGTCTACCAAGCATATCACTAAAGAATCTGTTTGTTTTTCTATTATTTGTACTTAAAAATAAGATGTAAATCAGATAACAGTATCAGTTACTATCATTTCTCATTTTAAAAACGCAAATCATGCAAAAACAAGCATTTCAAGAAGATATACAATCATTTCTCAATCATCTCAAATCAAGTTCTCAGTTCTCTTTTCATTTTTATTTCCTTAAACTCTCCCCCTAAATTTTTATTTTGCAAACTTATTTTTTTATTTATTTTTTTTTTTTAATTTTTAATTTTTTTTTATAAAATTGTGCAAAAATAAAAATTTATCAAAGAAGGTCTTCCAAACTACACCGATTATCAAGATAAGAAATGAATTCTCAAGAAACGTGCAGAGATGGTGAAGTGAGAACTGTGATTGTGCAGATAAAAATCCAGATTGTGGATAAAATACCATGACCTTAACCTATTTGTTCCGCCTCAAATTTGAATTAGGAACAATCTCTGTCAGTAAACCGGATTACTAACAGTCCTCCTGAAATGTTCCTGCATTCATAAACAGATTAGTTTGAAAGGAGAACCCAGGCCTTCATAGTCCTGGAAGTTTGTTTTTCATCAAGATAAGTAACAAGCTTCTGCACACAACCGTTTAAATAATCGGGGATTGCTGTATCATTCTTTTTAATTTGCCAAATTTGTTTCGTTTCAATTAACATGGATTTGAATGAATTAAATTTGGAAATCATTTTCTGTTTAAGATCGGAAGGAAAAAAATTTGGTTTTGAACCTTTGGTCATTTTCATCTTTGAATCATGTGAAACCGGCTTCATATGAAAAGGTTTGGATGGAGGGTTCTTCATCCAACCATTCAAAGATGTGTGCTTTTTACCTCTTGAAATAGAAAAGCAACCCATGTTGTCTTTATCGTCAGGAACTTTCCTCTAAACCTGTGGGCACTTCTTTAGCACATGACCTTCTTTTCCACATCTAAAACAAGCCTTGAAAGGCTTTTGGTTCTTTGTAGTCCCGTGGTCATCAGGAGAGGGTGGATCCTCCTTTGAGGTTGTTGCAGCTTGTTGACAACCTTGAATCTTCGTCTTTTGGATATCAGGAGAGTGAACCTTTTGAGGCTTTGTCGACGTGGATTTTAAACTGGTCTATGATTTGAAGTGTGATGTTTGAGGAGATGAAATCGGAGCATTCTCCCAAGAACCCTTTTGCATGACTGGTGACTTGGCACACTTTGAGGTAGATTTGTGACAAGCTTGATGGATGGCAGATAAAGATAGTGAGTGCTTTTGCTGAGTTTTGGAGGAACTACTGATTTGTTTAGCAATTGGGGATGAGATCCGGATAGGTCTTGATTCAGCTTTTGGAAGCTTTTGAGACTTGACAATTTCAGAAGATATCTTGACCTGTGATGAACCAACACGCTCCTCTGTGTTTGATTCATCATCTGAGCTTATCCAGTCTCGTATACACAAATCTGCTTCCAAAGGATCTTGATTGACACATCCTATTTTGTCGGCTTCGGTTATAGGATTTTGATTGCCTGGCGATTCAACAGTTGTTCCTTCTTTGACAAACCTGACAGGAACAAATGAAGGAATGTTACCTGTTTTGAATTTGTTGAAGAAGGTTGGAGAAGCAACTGATATTGATTTTGGAGCATCAAAGGTAGAATCATCATTAATCTTCTTATCAGACCCCTGCCTGAGAAATCCTAAACCTACAGGACAATCTTGCATATCTCTAACCCCTTTAAGATTAATGTTGCTCAAACCTGCATTTAACCTATTAGTTTCTGCAGCTTCAATCAAATCATTAGATGGATGAGGTTGAGGCATAGGAGAGTAACAATGGGTGCTAGGAGGGGGATAGACATATGGGTTTTCACCACAACCCACTCCCGTTTTAATCCTAGCTCCCCTCTGTTTACACAGTAGCTCTTCCTGTTTCATTCCAGATATGGTCCATCTATCAAGCTTTGTTTTAAGCTTGCTTGTTTCAAATTCAGCCAAAGTGACTCTTTCGTTTAGAAGATTAATTTCAACATTTCTTTCAAGAAGAGTTCGTTTTAAATGATCATTTTCTTTTAAAGCTTCATTTAATTTTATGACATACTTGGCTTCATTCTTTTTAAGTTCCGCGTTTATGGTGGTTAATTCCTTTTGGTTATCTAAATGTAACCTATTAACTTTATACACACCAAATAAACGGATTTTACAAGCAGAAGAACACATATCCTGAACTGTCTCGTATGGAAGATCCAGGATGACTCTTTCAGCAGCAAGAGTCTTCTTGTAGTTGCAAACTGTGATATTTCGCTTCCATTCCTCTTCCTTCTTAGCAACAAAAACTCCATCATTCAACTCAGCTCCACCTTTACCTATTGATGTCTGCTTAAGCTCCTCTTGAACCTCTTCAATTCTAGGTTTCGGTAAACCGTCAGAATTGATGCTAGAAACCGATCTCTCTTTTGGTTTCTCTTTAAAGTTTGAAGTGATCGTTGGAGTTAGATATGTTGCTTCATAGTACTCAAGACGTTTGATATCCAACTCAATTTCTTTTAGTTTGTTGATCACCTCCATTAGTTTGTAATCCCGAAAATTTCTATCTCGTTTAATCGACTTGCCATGTGTGCTCCATTCTGATGGGAGGGAGTCAAGCAATCTCTTAACTTGTTCATGATTTCCCAACTGGTCATCAAACTTCTCCAAATTTCTTGCCACTAACAGAAAACGATCAACAAAATCAGACATCTTTTCATTCTTTAAAGCTGCAAAATTATCAAACCGACATTGTGTAATTGTGAGATTATCAGATTCGAAGGATTTAATCAGTTCTGCAAAAGCCATTTTTATTTTTGTTTAAACAATTAAACGCCCCAAAAATATTTTTCCCAAAAAGAAATTGTAAAATAATTCTCCCCCGGAAAAATATTTTATTTTATTTTTTTTAAATGTCACGCTAGAAAATCTTAGCAACTAGGGTCAAGCCATTCTTTGATTTTTTTATAAGCCCAATTAAGATTAGTCCATATATCAACTTGTTATTTGATAAATTGTTAGCCCAGATATTATCTTTTAACTAGCCCAAAATTTTATCCAAATCCAATTTAATACTAAATTGTTAGCCCACAAATTGTTAGCCTACCTTTTGTTTTTAAAACCTATTAACACACATATAAACAAAACCTAATTAATTTTTTTTTAAAACAAAAATTGTTTTTTTATTAACAACTGAAATTTAGGGTTTCTAAAATCCAAACTCAGCCGCCATATATAAAGACACACTTCTAAATCTCTCAACACACTTCTCTGTTCTAACTCTCGATCTCTGCTCTTCCTTATCCCTTTCGAAGCTCTCTCTCACTCTAAATCTCTCAACGCTCGATTCTCTATAGTTGTTCAAATCGAAGTTACAGTTGCGGTGGTTGTTGATTGCTGGTTACAGGTTGATTTGTGGGAACATGAGTTCGAATTCAACAGGGGATGGTTCTCGGTGTTGGTGTGGGTCGACAGATGACCGAAGGTCGATTGTTCTGTTGTTGTTTTTGTTCGAAGGTGGTTGTTCAAAGACCGAAATTAAGGTTGATGTTCGATTGGTGTTTGATTGGTGTCAACAGAGGATGATGTGTTTGGTGTTTGAATCGAAGGTCGAATGGCGATGATGAACAATGGGGGTCGACGGTTGAAAGAAGGTGATGATGTTTTCGGATTGGGGTGAATGGGGATTTCGATTGATGGTGACTTCGGGAGTGGTGTCGGTCGGTTGAAGTTGAGCAATGGTGTTTGATGTGAGTCGAAATTGAAGATCGACAGAGATGAGGTTGGTGTCGGTCAAAGATTCATTGTTGGGATCGTCTTTTACCTTTCTTTTCTTTTTGGTTTGATAGGGGTCGGTGATTTGTTCATGACGGTTGTTGGGGTTTAGTTATGATAACAGGATTACAGTTTTTGGGTAATGTTGAAGATGATGCTTGGGGGTAGTGGAGGTTGAAGGTTCAGGTGGTGGTGTCTGCTTGGTGGAGGTCTGGGATCTGGTGGTGGTGGTGGTTCGGGTGGATCTAGTCAAGGATGGGCTGTGGTTAAAGTAGATGACAGGGGTTTGAGGGTGAGGTGGTTTTCTTGGTTGTAGGTGTAATTTCGCTGCTGAAATTTGGCAATTTCGCCGGAATTTGAGAGTTTCGCCGGAATTTCACACTTTCGCCGGATAGTTTCGCCGGTGTTGCAGTTTTGCCGGAATTCGTTTCGCCGGAATTACAGTTGCACCGGAAAAGTACAGTTTTGCCGGAAAACGTGCGAAACTGCTAGTTTCGGCTGTAATTTCGCCGAAAACTTTGAACTTTCGTTCAGAATGATGCTAGTTTCACCAGATGAAGATTTGAAGGATTTCAAGGGTGCCAAGAACACCAAGAACACACACATTAGTGTGTGTGAGAGAAATTTCAGATCTGAAGATTTTCTTTGAATTTTCTTGTACAAACAATGATGTAGATCCAATATATGTTGTAGATAATGATAGATCTGATGTTGTTGATGTTGAATTTGTAGAAATTTGAACTCAGATCTACTTTCTCTCTCTAGAACCCCAGTTTCTCTCTCTAAAAATTGATGAACATCTTCAAAAATCAGCAACAATTTCTTCAATTCTTCAATACATTTTGATCCAAAATGGCTCTGATACCATATTGTAGCTCCAGGATAATCAAACTTGAATCAAATCATGAAGAATCATAGATCAACATATGATGAACACATTAAAACCCCAATTTGATCTAATATTGATTGCATATAATTTGTACAAATGGAAACCCCAATCAATTGGTCATTCAACCATTAACCAACACTAATGACAATTAACCTATTTATAGTCTAGACTAATATTCACTAATTGCACTTAACCCCCTAGACTTAGTCTAATTAAAACAAAATTACATATTAAGCATAAAAATGACTAAAAACAAGAAAAAATATATTTTGTTCACACAAAATACATTTATTACAATAAAACTCCTAGTCATTTAAATCTTCAACGACTTGTCTCGGTTCCACATCTCGAACGTGTTGGTTTGACTATTGTGTTGACTTTGATCGTTGATGTTGACTTTGTTGACTTTGACTGTGTTGATAATATTAGACTATCCTTCAGACCCAACACAGGGCACTCAGGTTCTACCACTGGGCCTTCAGTTAAGGTTTCCCCTTTGAAACTAATCTTAGGGTCTGCCTCAACATCCAGTTGACCGATAATATTGCCTGATTGCCTTAATCTTTTTCTAAGGCTAAACTCTGCAGTGTTCCTGTCTTGAACTCTTTGAAGAATAAGACTTCTTCTATCAGCATCATACCTCCACCTAAAAATGTGATTTGAAGTTGTTGGGGATGATATAGCTCTTGGAATGCCTTTCTCAAAGAGACTCCTAATGACTGAGTCTATACTGTCCATATCAATGTGAACATGAGAAAGTTGATGAGTATGCACAATTTCAAGTGAGGATGGTGAGTCCCTAATGTCCATACTCCCTAAAGAACTCCCAGGTTCTATAACTGTAATGACTTCCTCCCCCTTTTTGGTAGCATCACCATCTTGCATAGGTGAGCTAGGAGTTAGTTCAATCACATTCACAAGTTCTTGTGTTCCTGGTTGAGCTTTCCTTAAAGGTCTCCCAGCTAGTTTTTCCTTAAGATGAGATATCTTAAGTTGCTGATCATTTACCCTGTGTTGCAAGGTAGTCACTTGAGATTCGAGATGACTAACCTTGGAGACTAGATAAGTGCATGTTTTTGACAGCTTTTGCACCTTTAGTCTCAGATTCCCTCATCTTCATCAGAAGAATCATTGGGGGATGAGAGAATTGGATCAAGGTCTTCTTCCTCATCACCAGCATGGTGTTCTTAGCTGCTGGATTTCCTCTGCTCAGTGACAGCTTAAGTTGAAGTGTCAATGAGCTGAGTTGCCATGGTTGAGGTCTGAATGATGTAATCACTTTCTGAAGTAAGAGCCTCTTCCATATGGATATCCTGATTAGGTTCAGAAGTATCCACCTCAGTGAGAGGTGACTGATGTGGGCTAGACCTAGGTGACTCAGGAGCACTCATCTCTCTTTCAGGAGTGGAGTAGTAGGGAGACTCATGGTACTCACTAAAACCTAAGTATTCATCAGTATAGAAGTCAAGATTTGGAATGGGTTGGTTTAAGTCTAAAGGCTAGGGATGGTAGCTATCCCCTGAAGGTTGTTGACTTAAGTATTGAGACTCAGAGAGAAGGCTTAAGGCATTTGGGCTTGTGAGCTCATCAGGCTGAGCATGAGGAACCTCAGCACTGATCTTAGAAGTAATGGGAGTGGTTTGCTCCTTAGAAGAAGTGGGAGCTCCAGTATCCACTTCCTCCTGTATAGGTAAGTATATGGGGGCAACCTGCACAGACTCAATAGCTTGAGTAGGGGTTCGTTTGTGTTTTCTTTTGTAGGTGAGGGAGATTTGTGGTTGTTTTGATGGTTGAGATGTAGAAGGTGTGAGTTTAACACTAGCTTGTGTTGATAGGTTGTCACCTTGAGCAATGAGCTCTAACATTTTTGGGACAAGGGTTGTTTCTACCCCTGAGAAGCCAACAGTTGCCTTCTTCAAAATTTTAAAGATGTCAGGCTTCATCTGTCCCAATTTAAGAATATTACTATTTCCCTCAACTGCGAGCCCAGTTCACAATTAAGAATGTATTGAACATATCTAGGAAACATGTAATATTCTAAGGAGTCCAAGTTTGCAATCAGATTAGTATAAACAAATTGAGAGTACATGAACTTGACTCCCTGAACCATCCCATGTACTATGAAGAAGAGATCCTCAGGAATCTGGTCCCACCCTCCATGCTTGTTGGACAAGCTATGGATAACCACATGAAGTAGGTACTTCCACTGAGGTGAGACCTTTCCTTTCATGAAGGTCTTTACAGAGAAATCTCCCTCATAGCCCATCTGCTCAAAGGAATGATTAACATCTTCTTTTGGGAAGAACACCTCACCTTCTACATCACCTAGCTGAAGATGAGTGTAGATGATGGCCAGAGTGATGAAGAATGTTCTCCCATGCAATATGGCAGACAGTGCCTTCTCCCCATCCATAATGACCTCTTGGCAAGTCTTCCAAAATTCAAGCAAATGATCCTCATACAGAGGTGGATCAATGGTAAGGGAGGTGAAGTAGTTTGGCAGAGCCAAGAATCGGCATACCTCTGAGAAATATGGATCTTTCTCAGAGTTTAACAGAGCAACCTGATTATGTTGCCTGTGTAACTGCATAGAAAAATCTGGGTCATTTCTTCTATTAAGGTTGGCCATTGTGAGAAAGCTTAAAGGTGAAGGAAGGATGAACGAGGGCGGTTTTCAGAGAGAAATCTAGAATTTAGGTTTGGAGAAAAGATGAAAATGATAGAAAGAGGGGGAACCGTCTGGGTTTATATGTGAAAAGGATTTGAGACGAAGTTAATAAAAGAGGATAAACTTTGAAATCCGGATGGCTGTCCCACCTCTGAAAAAGTAGTTTGCTTTTTGCTTAAAAAGTGGTTTTCTTGGAAATCAAAAAGCTTCCGAAGGTAAATTGTCTTCGGAAGTTTTAATGAAAAAGCTTCCGAAGCCAAAATGACTTTGGAAGAATTTTGAAGAGTTTTGACAAATTTGCTTAGGAAGAGAATTTAGACTTAGATGCTTTGTTCAACAGAACAAAGCTTATGAGAGTTAATTTCCTTCGGAAGAAAATGGTCCTTGAAAACATACAAGTGCCTAAGAGAGTTTTAAGCTTCTGAAGAAATTTCAGAAATTTCTTCCGAAGACAAAATTTACTTAGGCAGTTATTTGTCTTGAAGGTATATTTTCTTCCGAAGATAAAATCATATATTCCGAAGGATCAAGATTTGTCAGAAATCTAAGAAAACTCTTCAAAAAGTTTTTATCCACAAAAAACATGAGCTTATGAAGGTGATAAACTAGACAACTTAGGACACACAGATTTTAAGAAATAAAATGAATTAGTTTTATGAAAAAGCTACTCAAAGTTAATCATCCCAATAGCTGATATAAGATACTTAAATCTCTGTTCATCAAAGGCTTTTGTAAACAGATCAGCATATTGTTCATTTGTGTTAACTTTAACTAGTTTAATTAATCCCTTTTCAAAGTTATCTCTAATTAAATCATACCTGATATTTATGTGTTTTGTCCTTGAGTGCTGCACAGGATTCTTTGTGATAGAGATAGCATTGTTGTTGTCTATGTGAATGGGAGTCTTCTTGAAGTTTAAACCATAGTCAAGCATCTGATTCTAAATCCAAAGCACTTGAGCATAGCAGCTTGCAGCAGCAATGTATTCAGCTTCAGCAGTTGATGCAGAGACACAGGATTGTTTCTTGCATTGCCATGAGACAACCCTTCCACCAAGGAACTGACATCCCCCAGATGTAGACTTTGCAGTCATATTGCAACCACCATAATCACTATCTGTATATGCATACAGATTGAAGTCAGAATTCTTGGGATACCAAAGACCAAGTGTTGAGGCACCTTTGAGGTATCTTAGAATTCTCTTGACAGTGATGAGGTGAGACATCTTGGGGTTGGCTTGATATGTTGCACAAATACATATGGAGGTGTTCATCCACACACTCCCCCTCCAGATTAGGCCTAGGGAGTGATTTCTTGCTATGGGTGTCTTAGCAATCTTACAATCAGTCATGTTGAATCTTTTGAGTATGTCCTGAACATACTTTGACTGAGTTATGAAGATACCATCTTCAACTTGCTTCACTTGAATTCCCAAAAAGAAATTGACTTCCCCCATGGTACTCATTTCAAATCTACCCTTCATCAGCTTCTCAAAGTCTTTGCAGAGCCTTGGATTAGTTGAACCAAAAATAATGTCATCTACATACACTTCAACTAGCATTTAGTCATTTCCTTGTCCTTTGATGAAGAGAGTTCCATCTATAGTACCCCTTCTGTATCCAAGCTTGCAGAGATACTGAGATAGAGTCTCATATCACTTTCTTGGTGCTTGGTGTAGCCCATACAGAGCCTTATCAAGCTTGCAGACATAATCAAGATGATCAGGATCTGCAAAACCAGGTGTTTGTTTGACATACACCTCTTCATCAATCACTCCATACAGAAAAGCACACTTGACATCAAGTTGATAGACCTTGAAGTTCTTGGATGCAGCAAATGCCAAGAATATCCTAACAGCTTCTAGTCTTGCTACAGGAGCAAAGACATCAGTGTAGTCAATTCCTTCTTCTTGTGTGTATCCTTGAACAACTAGTCTAGCTTTGTTTTTTGATGACTATACCTCTATCATCTTTCTTATTCCTAAATACCCATTTGGTTCCTATAGTTGTCTTCCCATGAGGAAGAGGACATAGGTTCAAAACTTTTTGTCTTTGGAATTGAAGCAGCTTCTCTTGCATGGGTTCAACCCAACTTCCATCCTTCAGAGCCTCATCAACTTTCTTAGGCTCTATCTAGGATAAGAAACAAGAGTGAAGAAAAACATTTGCTTCATGGGTTTGTCCTCTTGTTCTTTCCCCAAGTTCAACATATCCTATGATGTTTGTGGTAGGATGAGACTTATGGATCCTTAGCTGAGGGATCACAGCAAGTTACTGAGAAAGATCTAAATTAGAGAAATTTAGATCCAGCATTGATGATTCTTCCACCACATCAACACACTTATCAAGAGAAACTTGATCCAATGAGTGTGGACATCATTGATATGTTCATCTATGGAGTGCTTATCAGCATCAAGAAATTCTTGTTCACTGTCACCGCCACCATCATTTTCTTTTGCATTTGAAGTTTCTTTGTTTGGTTATTGAGCCTTTGAGCTGGAACTTGAAGGCATCTCAGATGTATCAGCTGAATTTGTCATTGTTCTGCTGATAGAAACATCATTTGCTAAAGTAGTTACAACTGGAGCTGAAGATGTGTAACTTGAAGGCCTTCTTAGCTCAAATCTTGGATCAGAATCTCCTGGAGGTAAAATATCTATAGATCCTGAAACATTCTCATAAGATTTGTTAAAATAGTTGGTATCTAAATCAAAGATTAAATAGCCAATCCAGACTTGAACCTATCATACTGGGAGTGTGCTCGTTGAAAGTCACATTGGCTGACTCCTCAAGTACTCTAGTTTTGAGATTGTATACTCTACAAGCTTTAGCTTGAGAAGAGTATCCAATAAATTGTCCATCATCTAATTTCTCAGCAAACTTGGCAATTTGATCTTTGGTATTCAAGATACTGCATGGACATCCAAATGACCTGAGAAAACCAATGAAAGGTTTTCTCTTGTGCCAAAGTTCATAAGGAGTCTTACCGTGAGTCTTAACCACTAAAACTCTATTTTGCACATAGCAGGCAGTGTTGACTGCCTCTACCCAGAAGGTGATGGACAGCTTAGAGTTAGACAACATGGTTCTTGCAGCTTCAATCAGTGTCCTGTTTCTCCTCTCAGCAACACCATTTTGCTGAGAAGTCCCGGGAGCACTGTATTGTCTTGTAATACCCTTTTCATCACAAAATTTGTCAAGGATCTGCTTCTTAAATTCAGTTCCTTGATCACCTATTATTGTTTTGACCTTGTGACCACACTGATTCTCAATCTTTAAGATGAAATTTTTCAAAATCTCAGGGGTCTCATCCTTAGTTCTAATAAAGAAGACCCAAGTGAATCTTGTAAAGTCATCTGTGATCACCGACAGTAAGTCCTAACTCATTACTGTTGATACATCTTAATGTACCTAGTTTATGTTCTCAAATGTAAAAGTCTTTCATGTCTTACACTTATGTAATCCAATGTAATGTAATGATTGAATGATATAAGAAATGCATGTGATGTTTATGTGTGATTGATTATGTCATGTTATCATTATATTGAATGCGATTCACATGTATGAACTAAATATATAGGTTTGATGTTGTTTTACATAGTTATAATCCAATAAGAACTTAGAAATATGTTTAACTTAGTCATCTGGACATTCATGCTACTGGACCATACTTATGGCCCATACACATGGATGAATCATACTTATGGACCAGTCGCACGACTGAACCAGGTGACTAGATCAGTCGTATGATTGAGACATAAGATTGATTCAGTCGCACGACTGAACCTTCAGTCGTGTGTATGAGTCAACCGCATGAGTCAGTCGCAAGACTGAACCATGCTAGTGGTTCAGTCGTACAATTGAACATTGATAACCTATAAATACCACATAATTCGTGGAAAAACCTAACACTTCATAACACTTCGAATACTTTGGTACCCTAGCCATCCAGAGCGTCCCAAGTTGCAAATCCAAGTTCATAGTTCGTTCCTGATCGATTCCAATCTGTTCTTAATGCTTGTTACATCGTTAGATCGATCAGGTTATTCGTTCTCATTGATTGGATCGTCAATCAAATATAATTCCGCGCTATTTGATCTGGTTTCACGGAGGATCCGTTAGTACTCCGTACGTACACGGTCCTAACAAGTGGTATCAGAGCCTAGGCTTGTAATTTTGCGTGGATTCAATTGGTTTTTGTGTCAAAGCTAACGTTTTCATTCAAAAGATTCACTTTTACGCTTTAAAACTTGGTTTTTGATGAAGTCTCTGTGTCAAAGTTTTGACCTTTTTCCATATGGCAGATTAGGGTTCGCAAAAATTCTCAATTTTGAGTCAAGTGTTCAAATATTCGATTTTTTTCCGCAGCAGCAGCTTCAGTCACACGATTAGCTCAATCGCACGACTGAATCGCATTCGCATAGTTCAATTGCATGACTGAACTCATTCGCAGTTCATTCGCACGGTTGAGTTATTCCATACGGTTGACCTCATTCGTCCTGTTCATTCGCACGACTGAATTCAATCTCGCGATTGAAGTCATTCGTATCCTTCAATTGCACGGTTGACCCAGTCGTCTTGTCCAATCGCATAAGTCAATCTGTCCTGTCCTTAGTTCATCAAGTTCAAAGCAATGGAAGATCAGTTCTCTACATTCTCTGCTGGAAAGGACTCACGCATCCAGAATCTTCTACTTCTCGAAAGTAAGATCGGGAACCACAACTAACCGCCAAAGCTGTTAACGTTGGATGATTACCCACAGTGGAATCACCGGTTTGAAATCTACCTAAATGGAGTTGACCCCAATCTATGGACGTCTATTGAGACTGATTATGTGGTACCAGTCAGTGCTAATTGGGGTAAAGCTGACTTTGGGGAGGAATGAGTGAATCCCAGGAGACTATGCATAATGCTGAAAAGAAAGCATATGCCTTGTTGACTCAGTCTATACCTAAGGACATATTTCATCAGTCTTCTGAGAACAAGCAGTCAAAGAAATTAATGGAGGCCTTGGAAAAGAGATACGAAGGCAATGCAACTCTGAAGGCACTGAAGGCAAAAGCTCTTAAAAAGGAATTTGACAATTTCTCACCAATTGGAAAAGAGAGCTTGGATGATATCATTGATAGATTCTATCATCTGGTGAGTGAGTTACACACTCATGGCGTGACCACATCCATGGAAGATAAAGTCTCTAGCTTTGCTGATGGTCTGCCAGACAAATGGAACCATTTGTGTCTAATTTGAGACAAAATGACATTATTGCCACTTTAGACATAAAAGATTTCATTCTGAAGTTAAGGGAGGAAGAGTTGCGTCAGAAATACAAGTCAAAGAAAGGATCCTATGCTCTGAATCCTGCACTATACAACTCAGTTCCAACCCCTGCTACATCAGGTGCACGTCTTCAAATGGCATTTGTGTCTAACACCTCTACTCCTTCCCAAAGCAGCTCATCATGAACAGACATGTCAGGGTCAACTAGTACCCAATACATTGTTCCTGAAGCAAATACTACCAAGTTAAAGACCGAGAATCTCGGAAATATCAACGTGGAAGTTGCTAAAGAACATATGGACCTTCTAGCTGTTGTTGATGGGTTAGTTGCTGGTAAGAATGGGAACTATCATCTTACTGACGAGGGCTACGAGCAAGTTGATGAAACTGAGCTGCAAATGCATGGATATTATGTGGGCCTTGGCTAGTGCTGTTAGAAGAGCCAACAAGTTTGTCAAGAGGACGGGGTAAAACCTGGTAGCAACTAAAGACACGACATTTGGATTTGACAAAACCAAGGTCAGGTGCTTCAATTGTGGAGAGAAAGGGCACTTTAAACGTGAGTGTGTAAAGCAAAAGAAGACTAGGAATGGAAATCCTTTTCCCACATTCAATCGTCAAGATTAGGAGAAGCTTGGAGCATCGTCAAGTAAAGATTCTAAGACTTTGGTTGCACAAGGTAATGAAGGTCGAGACTGGTCCTTCCGATTCGTATTCGAGAGTGAATCCAATGTTGCATTAGTTGATACATTGGATGATGGATCTGCAAGTGAAAGAGACAGCATAGCTGATGATGCTAGTTCAGATATCGAAGAAGCTAGGGATGTCATTGATCATTTGGTTGAAGAAGAGGTAAGTGCTGCAAACTTAGAATCTCAAGTCACTGAAGAGTCTGACACTGCGTTGATGGCTGATTCGTCTGGTTCTACTCAGGTATATTCTAAAGACGAATTATTTGATAGACATGCTTGTTCTGAATGTGAAAATTTTAGAGAAATCATTGCTTTAAAATTTGCTAGGTTATTAGAACACAATGATAATCTAGTAAATGATTTACAACTCTACACTGAAGCAAATCGTGTGTTAAAACAAAATGAGTGCAGCTTCAAAGAAAAGATGGAACTGTTAGGGAAACAATTAAGGGAAACCGAGATTGTTGCTTTAAATAAATCTAATAATATTAAGTTCTATTTAAATTCTTTAAAAGAAACTAAAAAGGAGAAAGCAGTTTTGCAAGTAGAAGTTTAATCTTTAAAACAAAAACTGCACAGTTGGGCAAGTTCTTCACACATAGTTCAAAACTTAGTGAAAGACGAAATAGCGGGGAAGGTCTGGGTTATAAAGTAGTACCGCCACCACATGCTATTCTTTTGAACACTAAATGTAGACCAATCAATAATAACCCGGTAAAGGATCATGTGGTGTTTACTCCTCTGGTCAATGATCCAGATTTTACAGGTAAACCGGTGAAGTCTGTCATTGAACAGAAGAATACTACTTTGGGATCTAAAGATAAGATGCCAGTTAATGACTTGACTGATAAAATTGAAAAGATTAACTTAGGGTCAGGTTCAAAAATGTCTATTTCAGATAAACAATCTAAGTCAACAAACCCTAAACCAGTAAGTCATCAAAATTTAAATAAAATAAAAGCAAAAGATGTTCCAAATATCAAAACAATTAATTTTGTTAAAGAAGGTGAAACATCTAAAAGGGAAAAGAAACTACCCAGCCCCCGACCAAACTCAACCCCACATCAACGCTTTCCACATATTGTCGAAGGGAGATCCTGCTACAGTTGTGGAAAAAGAGGACATATCTCTCCAAATTGTCCCTACTATCAGACACCTAAAAAGAAAATTGAACTTTTTGATGATGAAAAACCAAGATTTTCTAAAATCAGATCTAATACTCCTCCAAAACACCAATGTCAACATAGACAAGCTAAAAGTGAAACTGTGACACCTAAGGTTAAAACTAGGATTATTAGTGAACCGAAAGTTCAAACCATAAGCCAGTCGTATGTTTACCATAAACAAGCCTTACACAAAACTGGATTATGGAAAGAAAAAACAAGTACTATGTCTGATAGTGAAGATAAGAAAGATAAAGATGTTCCCTCATCCTATGAAGGTCAGTGGGTTGAGTTCATGATGTGTGATACCTCTAGGACACCCAAGCCAGTTAAGGCTTGGGTCCCAAACCTGAACTAATCATTTCCTTTGTATGTGCAGGGTGTCCGCTACAGCGCTATCACTAATACCTGGATTATTGATAGTGGGGCTTCCAGGCACATGACCGGGAATTTGTCCCTCCTTTTCAACGTCAAGCAAATTAAAGGAGGACACGTATCATTCACTGGGAATAAAGGAGGATACATCACTGCAGAAGGCGAAGTGGGAAACGAGAAAGTGAAGTTTGACAAGGTCAACTATGTTCAGCAACTACAGAACAACTTGCTTTCTATCTCCCAAATCTGTGATAAGGGATTCAAGGTTGTATTTGACAACAAGAAGTGCTACATACCGAAATAGGAGTATGTCATCCCGGAGGAGCAAGTGCTAATATCAGCTTCAAGATACAACAACCTGTATGTCTTGGACCTATCAAAAGCCTCCACAACTGAGTCTACTACTCAGTGATTCTTGTTAAAAGCAATAGAAAGAGATATAGTCTCCTGGCACACGAGAATGGGACACATCAATCCCAGGAAGATGAATCATCTAGTTCAGAACGATCTGGTAGATGGAGTTACAGTCAACAATTTCCAGCTCCCAGATTTCTGTGTTGCTTGCAAGAAAGGGAAACAGACTAAGAATTCTCACAAAGCAAAGAAATTTAATTCTATTGACATTCCTCTCGAGCTTATACACATGGATCTGTTTGGCCCAGTCATCACAAAAAGCATCTCCGGGGATTGGTACTGCTTTGTGGTGACAGATGATTACTCAAGATTCTCTTGGGTGATGTTTCAGAAACCTAAATCAGAGACCTCTGAATCATTCAAACATCTTTTTACCATATTGGAGTCTCTCTACAAGCTGAAAGTAAGAAGGATTTGATCGGGCAACGGCACAGAGTTCAAGAATTAGTGGGTGGAGGCCTTTGGTCAAGAGAAAGGAATTATTCAACAGTTTACCTCTGCCTACACTCCACAGATGAATGGTGTTGCCGAAAGGAAGAATCGGAGCTTCATAGAGACAGCAAGGACTATGCTACTGACTCCAAACTGCTAGTTCAATTCTAGAACAATGCAGTAGCTAATGCATGTTACACTCTAAATCGGGTCTTGGTAGTCAAACATCATGGAAAAACTTGTTATGAGCTGTTCCAACAACGTAAACCCAATCTAGAGTATCTGGAACCATTTGGTGCACCCTACATGCTGCTAAAGAAGAATTAAACTGGGAAGTTCTGTGAGGAGGTAGAAGAAGGTATCTTCCTTGGATACAGTATACCAGACAAATGGGTTTATAATAACTCAACTGGACAGGTAGAAGTGTGATGCAACGTTGATGTACAAAGATACACCACCCCCCTGCGGGAAAAGGACCTTCCTTTTTCTTCGACTATGATGGATTTTCCAAATCCTTCAATCTACCTCCTTCCTATTCTGATGATGACTTAGCTGCACGAATGATGTACGAAGTTCTGAATGCTCCTACACTATACTCGACATCATCAGTTCCATTAGATGATACTTTTAGCCATTCAGGGCGAGAGCTTAAGGTAAGTGATTCTTCCTCTGATGATGAAGTAGTTGAAACCTCAAATGTGGAACAGGAAGAACAGGTTCCCACTACCGAAAGCACTCCAGCCTCTGATCATGATGTAGCTGAAACTTCTGAACCGCATAGTCCAACAGTCCAAAATCTGGACACTACAGTTGCAGTACCCACCACTCCTGTAACTCGCGTTAATGTACATCATCCCCTGGATAACATCATCGGGGATATTCTATCGGGAGTTCAAACAAGAAATCAGCTATACTCAGCTGATTACGCTGCAGTCATGGAAAAGGGATATCTACACGATGGTGCTTGTCGATGCTTTGTGTCTCAAGTTGAGTCAAAACATGTTAGCGAGGCTTTAAAAGATGAGGCATGGGTAAGTGCTACGTAAGAAGAACTCCTTCAGTTCAAGAAGTTAGGAGTCTGGATACTTGTGGACAAATCAAAAGGTGCAAAGGTGATTGGCACAAAATGTGTTCTTCGGTGTAAGAAAGATGACCAAGGGGTCATAATCAGAAACAAGGATCGGCTTGTTGTTCAAGGGTTTAGGCAAGTCAAAGGCATTGACTACAATGAAGTGTTTGAACCTGTGACAAGGATGGAAGCAATTCGTATCTTCTTAGCCTATGGTAAAATCCGTGAAACGGTACGAGAAAAGTGCATTCCTTCATGGTAAAATCCGTGAAACGGTGTATGTCAGTAAACCCGAAGGATTTGAGGATCCTTATCATTAGGATAGAGTGTACGAACTGGACAAGGCTTTGTACAGGCTTCATCAAGCCCCTCGAGCATGGTACGAGAAACTCTCCACTCATCTGCTGAAACACGGTTTTCGCAGAGGTGTTATTGACTTCACATTGTTCATGAAGGAAAAGGACGGTGATTTACTACTAGTGCAGATATACATGGATGACATAATCTTTGGTTCCAAGAACGAAGCTTTATGTAAAGAATTTGAGTCTGTGATGAAAGCTGAGTTTGAAATGAGCGCCATGGGAGAGATGAAGTTCATTCTCGGTTTACAAGTAGATCAGACACCAAATGGTATCTTCTTGCATCAGACTAAATATGTAGGAGATATCCTTAGTTGGTTTGACATGGAGCATGCAACGGTTGTTAGGACTCCACTTGCCACGAACCACGATGTGGCACCCGACAAAAATGGTGATCTGGTTGATGCCACTATGTATCGAGGGATGATCGGATCTCTCATATACCTCATAGCTTCTCGTCCTGATATTATGTACGCCACGTGTCTCTGTTCCAGATATCAGGCAAAACCAAAAGTAAATCATCTAATTGGGGCAAAGAGCATCTTTCGTTATCTGAAGGGTACTCCAACACTTGGGTTGTGGTATCCTTATGATGATGACTTTGAGCTTACCGCGTATAGTGACTCGGATTACGGTGGTTACAAGATGAATTACAAGTCAACATCAGCGGGATGTCAGTTCTTTGGAAGACGCTTAGTCACCTGGCAGTGTAAGAAGCAGACATCGGTTGCTCTATCGACTTGTGAAGCCGAATACATTGCCGCTGCAAGTTGCTGTTCTCAAATCATCAAGATTCAACAGCAAATGCGAGACTACGGTTTGTGTTAGGACCGTGTACGTACGGATTACTAACAGATTCTGCATGAAACAAGATCAAATAGCATGGAATTCTGTTTGATTAGCGATTCAATCAGTGAGAATGAATAACCCGATCGATCTTACGATGAAACAAACATTAAGAATGGATTGAAATCGATCAGGTTCGATCTATGAACTTGGAATTGCGACTTGGGACGCTCTGGACTGCTAGGGTACGAAGTATTATGAAGTTATTCAAAGTGTTATGTGAGTCCACTAATTATGTGGTATTTATAGGTTATCAGTGTTCATTCGTACGACTGAACCATTAGCATGGTTCAGTCGTGCGACTGAAGCATGCGATTGAGTCATACGCACGACTAAAGGTTCAGTTGTGCGATTGAACCAATCTTATGTCTCAATCACACAACTAATCCAGTCACCTGGTTCCGTCATACGACTGGTCCATAAGCATGGTTCATTCATGCGTATGGGCCATAAGTATGGTCCATTAGCATGAATGTCCACATGACTTAATTAAATATATTTCTAAGTTCTTATTGACTTAGAACTATGTAAAACCAACATCATACCTATATATTTAGTTCATACATGTGAATCACAATCAATATAAATATAACACAACATAATCAATCACATATAACCATCAGAATACATTTTATATATAATCAATCACTTCATTTCATTGTATTACACATGTGTAAGACATGAAAGACTTTTATATTTCAGAACATAAACTAGGTACATGAATATGTATCAATAGTTTGCAATTTTCTAACACCCCAATCTTTGTTGGAAGTCTGCTGCAATTGCTGTCACTAAAAATCCGGTCCAACACCCAAAGACTAAACACATCGGTATTAAATATCACTTTATACGTGACTGTTTTGAAAAGCAATTAATCGATGTTGTTAAAATTAATACGGATTTTCAACGTGCCGACCTCTACACAAAAGCGTTTGATGAACCTCGGTTTTTATATCTCTTAGAGGTCAATGGTGTTAGAAAAAAAGTGAAGTGATTCCAGAAGAATCTAGTGCTTAGTCCGTCTTTATGTTTTTTAATTTCTTATTTTTTAATTTAATTTAATTTTTCTTTATTTTATTTTCTTGTCTTTAAAAAAATCCAAAAACACAAAAAGATTTTCGGTTTTAGAATTTTAGGGGGAGAATAGGTTTAGTTTCAGTAGTTAGTATTTAAATTGGCCAAAAAAAAATGAGGGCGGGCAGAAAAGCTGAAAAACTAAGACATCAAATCTGTGAGATTGATTCGAAACTATGGAAAATGATAGTACACAGGGAACAAATTGTTTGGGACATCAAAAGGACTTAAATGTTCAAAATGTTACACTAAAATTACAAGTCTGAGAAGGATAAGCCAAATAAAATAAAAATGATAGTAAACTAGTCTGTTACTGAGGTTACATAGTGAAAGTAGATCTATGGGTTGCTAATCCGTTATATGATGTGTCGGTAGATTCAACACAATAGACAAGTAGACTTCATTGGTGAAATAAATTAGAACTAAATAAGTTCAACTAGCTGTGGGCTTCCACCTTATCCCTAGTTAACACAATCAACGTATTTCCAATAAGGGGTGACGAGCAAAATAAACGCCGTACAAGTGTGCGGATGAACATAAAATGAGCAAAGCACATGGAAAAATGTTAAACACAATCAAGCTAACGACTAATGTTGTTGGTGCGTAATGGGTAGAAGAAAAATGCTCAAACAAGAAGATAGGTTGTGTGCCTCTCTACTGTGTGATGGAACTGATCTGAGGATAAGCATAACCTAAATATTCTAGAATTCATTGTTGTTTGTGCCTCTCTGATGTGTGATGGCACTGACCTGAGGCTTGGCATCTCTTTGAAAGCTCTTAGAATAGTTTCTTCTTGTCTAAACCCGTAGACCGCTCAAAAATCTCCTGAGGAATGTTGATTACAATATAAGAGTGGGATACACAAATGCTTGTTGAAATAACAAACCTAACTAATCACCAATGTGAGTCAAAAATCTGTGTATGGATTTAAGTGGACAAGTATACTGACAATCATCGTGGTAACAATCCTCAACAGTCAAAATCAGTATGTGCTTCTTACAGTTCTAGTATGATTTCCTGTAAGTGCTATTGACTCTCAGAAAAATAAGAATAAGTTAAACAAACATATGCAAAAGGATCCCAAATGATTATGTTTATGCCTGTATGATTCCATAAGAGTCCTTCTAGATAGGATGTAAAAGCTTAATGTTGTTTTGTTCAGGGGGAGAAATCTTTTAAGGAAAATAAAAATGTTTTCAACATAACTCAAACTAAAAACACAAAAATATGTCCTATTTTATTTCAATTCAAGTTTTTTTCTGTTTTACCTATCAATTAGGTGTCAATGTCAGATTATGTAACTAGATGAACTCTGTGAATCATAAATTAAAAGGATCACGTCTGAGGTGATCAAATGATTTCTATTAAACAATCATGTCTGAAATGATCATTGATCATAACGTTTATATATCAAAAGTTAAATTTGAGTATGTGGAAATGGAAGAAGTCAAACTCAGAAGTATGATTCAATCGCACGATGGGATCATAAGTATGAATCAATCGCACGATTGGATCATAAGTATGAACCAATCGCACGATTGAATCATAAGTATGAGCCAATCACACGATTGAATCATAAGTATGAGCCAATCGCACGATTGATCCATGAGTATAAGCAAAGCACACGAATGGACCATGAGTATGAGCAAATCATATGAATGGACCATAAGTATGGGGCAAACCATGCGATTGGATCATAAGAATGAACCAATCGTACGACTGGATGAAGGAGTCTAAGTCAGTCGCACGACTGAATCCCAGTCGCACGATTGAATCATGCGCATGGATCCAGTCACACGACTGAACCCCAAAACAGTATAAAAGGAGGCTCAGTCGGTCGTAAACCCTACACTACTTCAAAATTCTCAAAAACCACCCAATACCCAGACACTCTGCCCAAATTTTTATTATTTGTGATTACTCTCCGATTCGATTCTGACCATATAGTGTTCATCTTCAGGTACTTTGCGGATGACATCATGACACATAACAGTTTAATCGAACAAACAATGACCTAAATTGTCAAAATCAATAACCGGGACTAAAACCCTAAAATAGACCACTTAAATGAACTTAAATATTGATTTAAAAGACATCAATTGCTATTTTGAAGACTTGCGAACCAAATGAATCTAAACACGATGTCTAATATAAAGTTTTGACTAAGATTCAAATTTATGGGTTCGAACAGTGCAAGATACGAATGGACAGGCTGATGAACTTCAGTCGCACGATTGAGCCAGACGTATGATTCAATCGCACGATCAAATCAATCGGTGACTCAGTCGCACGACTGACTCAACCGCATTGGTATAGCATACGACTAAGTTCAGTCGCAGGCTCAATCGTACGACTGAACTCAGTCGTATGGTTCAATCGTACGATTGAACCAGTTGGTCAAAATCAGTTCAAATTCAATTGCTATCTCTTATGAACGGATCTAACATATATGTTTCTTGTGTTGCAGCAACATGGCTGAGAGATGGACTATGAGCACCAAGCACAACATCTGTGCTCATCTTGATGCTACATCCCAAAACGCATCTGAGTTCGCCGGGATCATTTCTTTTCTACGTAGATCGAGGATCTACAGGGCTATCTCCACTCCCTACACACCATATAGATCGATTCAGCAGGCATTGTGGGAGAATGCCTCCGTTAACCGATCAGCTGAGCCCTACTGTATCCGGAGTTCTATCTTCGGAAAACACATTGAGATCAGGGAAGACGATCTGAGGCGAGTCTTGGATCTGGGTGAGGACGGAGCCCACCTAACCAAGCTGCATCCCCTAACGGTTCGGGGATGCTTTTTAAGGATCAAGTATGCCGGTGACATTAATGTCAGCGTGCTGAACAAGAGTAACATGTGCCCCCAATTTAAGTATTTGGCATATGTGATCCTTAAATTCATCGGCTCCAGGCGTGGAGGGTTCGACGAGATGTCGGACCAAATCTAGAACGCGTATGCTGCGCTGGTACTAAACCACCCGTTCAGTTTCCCCCGCATGTTCTTTACTTACTAGACGGAGAACATCGAGGCGAAAGGCAAGGAAGGCTTCTGCATGTATCCAAGTGATGACTAGTGTAGGTTGGACTCACTGGCTTGTCGGTGTTTTGTTTTTATATGTATTTTGTTTAGTTTAGGTTCCAGCGAACCTACGGGCGAACCTACAGGTTCGCCCGGAACTCTTTGTATAAATCTTGTGCAGGTTGTAGCCGGGCGAACCTAGTTGGGCGCCCGGCGAAGGTAGGCAGTTTTGGTCTGATAGGTTCACTGTCCAGCGAACCTATCAGTGAACCTAGACTCTGCTTATATATTGTTATGTTTTCTCATTCTAATTGAGAGTTTTTGCCATTTTGTTCAAACCCTAAAGTGTGTGTGTGACGGCTAGAGGTGCTAGGAGCTTATTTGTTCATTATTGTAGCTTTATATCCTCTATTCATCATTGTTTGATCTTGAAATTGATTATTTAGCAAGATTCTCTTATAGTTTGATGCATTTCAGTGGGATATGTGTGTGTTTGTGATCATTTGCACTGTTGAATCGATCATGTTGGACCTACAATATGGTATCAGAGCCATAGTGCTCTTGATAGTTTGATTTTTTTGTTGTTTTTGGGGTTTTATGAATCAAAGACTCTTTTGATTTATTTCGAGCTTGTTCAGTGTGTTTTTGATATGGAAACTGCTTGGGAATTGTAGATTTTGGTATTAGGAAGCTATTGAAACAAACCGTTCATCAATTGGTTGTGTTTTGAGCAAACTGGGATGATTTCTTGCTGAAAAAGGGTGTCTCGTAATCCAGCGAACCTAGCTGATTCATTCAGCGAACCTATCTGCTCATCAAGCGAATCTAAGGAAAATTGCTCTTCAATCTTTGCTGACCTTTTGGACAGCGAATCTAGCCTTTTTGAACGAAAGTTCACTGCTCTTGGTTGACAACCAAGCGAAGTTGCTGCTGAATCTATTTTTGAATGAAAGTTCTTATACTGCCGAGCAAACTTGCTTAGCGAATCTGTTCTCTCGTGCACACTTCCGAGCGAATCTACTGCTGGTCTGCTGAGCGAACCTATAGGTTCACCCAGCGAATCTATTAGCGAATCTACATCAGTTTCAGTGAATTCAATTTCTGATCCTATCATGTCTGCTACAAGTGTGAATTTGACTGATATGGAGTGTGTTCAACCAAACAGGCCACCGAGGCTTGTCAACGGAGAGAATTTTGAGGATTGGAAACGGTGCTTGAAAGCTTTCTTCTTCTACACTGATCATGGTCAATGGGAATCTATCACTAATGGACCTCACCTACCTACAACAACTGTCGGATCTGTCACTTCTCCAAATTAGGATCCTAGCACTTATATAGAGATTGACATCAAGTTGCTCGATCGTGACAAGAAAGCTCTTGGAGCTTTGATTCTGTGTCTGCATCAGGATATTTATAATAGGTTTGCTGAGCACACTACCGCTAAGGCATTGTATGATGCCTTATGTGAGTTTTATGACGGGGACGAAGATCTGAAGAAAGATAAGAAAGCTCAGGCTCAGAAGGAGTTTAACTCTTTCGTGGGATATAAGCATGAGACACTTACTGATATCACAAACCGTATTCTGTCAATTTCAAGCATTCTGAAGAAGTATGATGAACAGCTTGGAAATCATGAGCAAGTGAGTAAATTGTTAGACTCTCTTCCTGCTCAGTGGAGTCTGCAAATCAAACTACTCAAACAAGAAAGAAATTTTGCAGACTACAAGTTGATGGATGTAATCAACAAGTTAAAATCATTTGATCTTGATGTGAAGAGAAGAGAGTATAATCAAACCATGATGTCTCCCAATGTCCCTCCTCAAAACGCTGCACTAATTTCATCCGCTGCAAACTCTAACTATTATGGTGCAGCCTGTGGGAGTTCATCTGGTAATGGTGGCTTTGCTAACTCTGGGTATGGTAAAATTGTCAACTCAGGTGGTGGTTGTAAGGATGCTGGGTCAAGCTCAAATGCCTTAGTTTCTACTCAAATTCCACACGATACTATGGCACTGTTCGGGTTATTTGTGCACAGTTATGAGGCTTTGGTGGCTGGAGAATTGAAGGGACGTGGCATGACAGTGGAAGATATGTATCAGGTTGATCCTGATGACCTTGAAGAAACCGACATTCAGTGACAAATGGCCATGCTTACTCTTCATGCCAGGAGGTTCATGGAAAGAACTGGCAGAAAGAATTTCGGAAACCAGAGTCAGAACAATGCTCTGGGATATGACAAGTCTAAGCTCAGATGTTTCAATTGTAAGCAGCTCGGTCACTTCAAAAGAGAGTGTCCTTCTCCCATTGTCATTGAACCTGTTAATTCTGGAAACTCAAGAACCATCCCAGTCATGGAAAAGGTTGAAGAAGCTAAGCCCAAGAAAGAAACTGCTCTGTTGACCAACTTTGATTGGAGTGCAGAAATGGAGGAGCAAAAGGAGGAAATCAACCATGCCTTAATTGCTGAGATAGTGGAAGAACATGCTCTTGATGATGGTGACATTGACAGTTTTGATCCTTTCAAGGAGTTCTATGGTGACGCTGATAATGAAGCTAATAGCAATGGTGAATCAATTGGATCTGAAGCCAGTCAAAAGGTTAAGGAATGTGTAGGTGTGGTTCAGAAAGCTGTGGTTCAAGAAGAGATTGTTCAAACTGGATTGGTGTGTGAAGCTGTTAAGGAAGAGGTGAAACTGGGTTGTGAATCTGCTGGAAAGAAAGCTGATGAAAACGAGAAGCTGAAAATAAGTTCAATGATTGAAGAAGCCAAGAAAGAAGCTGTGGAGGAGTACAAGAGGAACACTCCTTACTGCCAATGTGATCGTGCTCTTGCAGTAGAAAAACTGGTAATGGGTCTCCCTTATGAAATTGTTGAAGATATGTGTTCCTCTGCATGCAAAATCCGTTTGATTGGTATATACAAAGCTAATAGGTTGCTTATAATGAATGAAAATGAATTAAAGAAAACCAATAAAGAGCTTAAACAAAATGAGTCAAAGTATTTTGTTAAATTAAGAAAAGCTTTGAAAGAAAATGAACATTTAAAAAGGACCCTTTTGGAAAAGAATTGTGAAGTTAACTATTTAACTGAACAAGTCACACTTGCTGAATTTGAAGTCAGAAAACTTAAAAATAAATTAGAACAGTGGTCTCTTTCGAGCATGAAGAGGGAGGAATTATGCAAAAAACAAAGGGGGGCAAGGATTAAGACTGGTTTGGGTAATGAAAATGATGCATTGGTATATCCTCCACCTAGTACTTTCTGTTATTCTCCTATGCTCACTCCTCATCCATCAAATGAGTTGATACAAGAGATTATACAGAATGATACTAACAGCTCTGTTGCAGGTTTAGAAGGAGATAATTCTAAGGAGTTGCGAGATGGATATGATTATGGTGGCAGTGTTGGTCTTGGGAGCTCTAGTAGTCATATTTTGAATTCCAAGAAGTCATTTGTAGACATTAGCTTAAGTAATCATTTTGTGTCTGGTGGAACCATTTTGGATTCAAACTCTGTGGCATGTAATAGTAACTTAGGATGTTCTGTTTCAAACACTTGTGATGACTTGAATGTTTTAAATTCAGTAGTTGATGCTAATGTGTGTATGAATGATGCAGCTCAACTTTCAGGTCATGTCACTGAAAGTGAAACAAAAACTAATTGCTTTAACAAATTCTTCTCTCATCCAATCCCATCTTTTACACCGATAAGGATTTCTAAACCAAAAGATAAAGAAATGTCTTCTTCCTCTGGGAATAACAAAGATAAAATTGAACAAAATTCAATTAAAGCAGAAGTGATGACAGGCAAGTCAAGCGAGTCATAGGACTCAAACAGTGATTCAGGTTCAAGATTGTCTGAATGTGATGAAGAAATGTCTAGTGATAGAATTCCTTCATCACATTGTTCCAAAACAAAGTTGAGATCCCATTGCTTTAGATGTGGAAAGGATGATCACTTGATAAAGCAATGTCCTAAATCAGGTGGTCTTAATATTCAGAATAAATCTTTTGGAACTAGATTGACAGCTTTTGTGAATGGTTTCTTTTGTAGAAAATCTGTTCCTCCAAGACCTAAGTACACTAAGACTTGGGTCCCAATTTCCAAGGTCTAACCAAATTTTTATGTGTCAGGAACATTCAGAGGCCGCTGTAAATAGTTATTGGCATGTAGATAGTGGATGTTCTCGACATATGACTGGGTTGAAGGACTTGCTGACAAATTTTAGAATAATTGATGGTGGCTATGTTGCTTTTGCTGGAGACAAGAAGGGTGGAAAGATGATTGGCCAAGGAGATGTTTCAAATGGTTTCCTTACTTTGGTGAAAGTCAACTATGTTCCAGAATTGGCATTCAATCTTCTCAGCGTATCACAAATCTGTGATAAAGATATTCCCGTGATGTTCCTTGCCAACGAATGTCTGTTCTTGAAACCAGAGTTCTCAATCCCTAAAGAGATGGTGATCATGCGGGCTCCAAGGAGAAATGATACCTATTTGTTAAATATGGGATCGAAAGAATCGTCTTCCACCGTGACCTGTCTTTTATCAAAAGCTTCTTCACATGAATCTTTTCAGTGGCATAAAAGATTAGGGCATATCAATTTTAAATTGATAAATAAGTTAGTTAAGAACAATTTGGTTAGGGGACTACCACTAAAAGATTATTCTGTGGTAGAAAAATGTATGGCTTGTGCAAAAGGAAAACAGCACAAAAAGCCACATAAACTTAAACTTCAAAACTCGATTGAGCATCCCTCGAATTGTTACATATTGACTTATTTGGCCCTATCAGTGTTAAATCAATTGCTAAGAAATCTTATTGTCTTGTTGTGACAGATGACTACTCTCGGTACTCTTGGGTGAGATTTCTGTCTAACAAAAGTGAGACTGCTGAGGAATTGATGAAGCTGATTCCACTGATTGAGGTTCTTGGGAAAAGAAAGATTCAAGCCATCAGGAGCGACAATGGAACAGAATTCACAAACCACATCTTCAATTCATTCTGTGAACAAAGGGGTATTCTCAGACAGTTCAGTGCTGCCAGAACACCTCAACAAAATAGTGTTGCTGAACGTAAGAATAGAACTCTAATTGAAGTAGCTAGAACAATGCTGATCGAGTCAAAGCTTCCGATTATCTTCTGGGCTGAGGCAGTTAATTGTGCTGCTTATGTTCTTAACCGGGTATTGATTGTCAAGAGCAAAATGAAGACATCATACCAGTTGTTCCGAGGAATTAAGCCTCTTATTGATTTTCTGCGCCCTTTCGGTTGCTCTTGTACTCTGCTAAATACCCAAGACCAGAAAACGAAGTTTGGTGTTGTCTCTGATGAATGTTTCTTTGTTGGGTACTCAGAAACACAAAACGCATATCGTGTGTATAATAAACGATCACGGATTGTGCAAGAGTCCTACTATGTCGACTGGCAAGAATCCAACTCAACAAGCATTGGAAGTGAGACTGCATGGTTTTATGATTCTACCACCGTCTTCAAATCATTCAATTTGCCAATTTCCGATGATGATGACGTTATTCCTCACTCTCCTGTGAATCTGATTCCACCACAACCGCAACCGTCTGTCACCACCTCATTACCTCCCACTTTATTTGATATCCCATCTTCACCACCTTCACCACCACTTCCATCATCTGATCCATCATCTCAACTATCTTCATCTAATCCTACAAGCTCATCTACCATTCCATCCACCGCTTCATCCATTCAAAATCCTCCTATCGATCCAATTCCCACAAATTCATCTCCTCCCGCACAACCATCCACTTACACATCCACATCACAACATAACCCTTCATTACTTAACACTGATTTTAAAACCTTAAAAGATCACCCTCATGACTACATTATTGGATCTACCATAGACAGAGTGAGGACTCAGAGTCAAAGTGGATTGATAAATAAGTGCCTTTATACAGCTTTTCTATCTCAGATTGTTCCAAAGAATTACAAGCAGGCACTTGAAGACCCAAGCTGGGTGGACTCTATGCAATCTGAGTTACAACAGTTCAGGAAGTTGAAAGTTTGGGAGTTAGTTGATCTTCCTCTAAACAAATGTCCCATTGGTACCAAGTGGGTTTTCCGAAACAAGCCAGATGATCGTGGTGTTGTTATTAGAAATAAAGCCAGATTGGTTGTTCAAGGATTTGCTCAGGAGGAGGGGATAGACTACACTGAAGTGTTTGCTCCAGTTGCTCGGATCGAAGCCATCAGAATTTTTCTTGCACATGCAGCTCACAAGAACTTTTAAGTTTTTCAGATGGATGTGAAGTGTGCATTTCTATATGGAAACATTGATGAAGAGATCTATGTGTGTCAGCCACCAGGTTTCGAGGATCCAGATTTTCCAGATAAAGTGTACAAGCTAGACAAATCTTTGTATGGGTTGCATCAAGCTCCCCGAATCTGGTATGAGACCTTGACGCAGTATCTCCTCAGCAAGGGTTTCTCCTGTGGTACTATAGATATGACACTTTTCAAGAAGGAGGTCGATGGTGAGATGCTGATTGTTCAAGTGTATGTAGACGACATTATCTTTGGATCAACAAATGAAAAGCTGTGTAAAGATTTTGAAGAAGTGATGCAGGATCGCTTTGAAATGAGCATGATGGGGGAGATGTGCTTCTTCTTAGGATTGCAGGTGGAACAGAAACCGGAAGGTATTCTTATTCACCAGGAGAAGTACATCAAGGAAATGATCACAAAGTTTGGCATGGATGATTCAAAGCCAGAACTTACTCCCTTTACTGCTCAGACATGCTTGTCTCCTGATGATAATGGGAAGTCCGTGGATGCTCATCGATATCGTTCGATGATTGGATCTCTCATGTATCTGACTGCAAGCCGTCCAGATATCACTTTTGCCGTGTGCTACTGTGCTCGTTATCAAGCCAATCCTAAAGAATCACATGAGCTAGCTGTTAAACGAATTTTTTGTTATCTTAAGGGTTCCTCTCGTTTGGGACTTTGGTATCCAAAAGGAGGGAACTTTGATTTACATGCGTTTTCTGATAGTGATCATGGTGGTTGCAGGATTAACAGAAAGTCGGTCACTGGTGGATGTCAATATCTGGGTGACTGTCTTGTTTCATGGCAAAGCAAAAAACAAACAACAGTGTCCTTATCCACAGGAGAAGCTGAATATATTGCTGCATCAAGCTGCTGTTGCCAAGTGCTCTGGATTCAACACCAGATGATGGATTATGGCCTCAACTTCCTTCATACCCCAATCTTCTGTGACAATGAAGCCGCTGTTGGAATCGCCAAGAATCCAATTCATCACACTCGAACCAAGCACATCGAAACAAGAATTCACGCCATCCGTGATGCACAGGAAAAGGGGTTCATTGATATTATTCCTATTGAAACAAGGAAGCAAAAAGCAGATCTTTTCACAAAAACATTTGATAAACCTCGTTTTATGAATTGAATACTATGCTAGTATTAATATCATTCTGAAAACCTTTTTCTAAGAAAAACAATTGTTTAAGATGTAAATATGTAAATATTCTCTTTATCTTCTGCCCTTGAGGATCCTTCTATCACACATTTCTTTACTCTTCTTTTTATTCCTTTATTTTTTTCTCACTTATCTTCCGTTTGCTTGTTAAAATTCTCTATTAGATAAGCTATCAAATAGAAATTTTGGGGGAGTATAAGTCTAGATTTCATCTTTTGCTAAGTATCAAAATTTTGGTACTTTTCAGGCTATTCGTGCAGAAAATGAGACTTAGAAGGAGGTCAGAAGTATTATGCTTGGGATGTGCAAGATAGGCTCAGCCTAAAATCAAAGTAAACAGTAATTATGTGGCCAAACATAAAGCTCAAAGGATCACGGTGATAGGGATTATTTCCATGACATGTTGGCCTGCACAAAGATACAAGTCTCTGTCTAAACGGGTTGAGAGTTTACTATCTCTGTTGTATTCCTTTGTAAAACTCCAAATCACCCCTTCACCTAGCCCTGAATGACGCCTCTAGTTAATCTAGTTAGTTCTTCAGAATCCCTTTCGTGCTTATCTCCTCTGCTGTGCGGAAGCACTGACCTGGAGTGATGATCTCCTCCAAGATTCTTGCAGATGATTATAGATGAGAAGCTTCCTATGCTACCTAAGGAGAAGGATGATGTAGTGATCCTAGAGTTGATGGATTGTACCACCTTAGGAAGGATGAAGGTATACCGGGGGAAGCAGGTGAAGCCCCCGGTGAGGAGACAATTCGGCCATTTGGCCAATGAGGATTATGTGGCGCGTTCACAGAAGAAGTGGCGCCACGACGATAGTGATTCTGACGTCGAGCTGATTGTGGTTCCTGCTGACGAGGATGATGACGATGACGACCATGATGATGGTCAAGGTGGTGGAGATGCAGGCCCCAGTCAATCACGGGCCACTGACACGTCTACCATATCTCCACCACCTCCACACAGTAGTACTTCTGCTCCCGATGGATCGAAGCAGGCTGCCATCCACCGGGACTTCCTGGTTGATGAGGAGGAGGAAGAGTCGGATGAGGAGCCTCTAACGAGGACAGTTGGTAGCCGAGTAGTGGCTACAGAAAGGGGAAAAGAGGCGGTTGGAGGACGCCAGGCTGGGGCTGAGGGCGCTAAGACTGATGATCCCACTTATACACCTCCCCAGCCAGTTAGCCCAGGGGGAGCCCAGATTGCTAAGGGATCAAGGTTGAAGATAATGGCTCAGCCTCATAGCAAGAAGGGGAAGAGACGGAGGATTGTCCTGAATACCACCTCCACTACCAAAGCTGCTACTCCCACCGCCACTACCACCACTCCTATCACCACCACTACCACCACTCCTATCACCACCACTACTACCACTCCTACCACCACTACTACCATCACTACTACCACCACTACATCCAAAACTATTCCCACCACCACACCTACCATACCCATATCTATTCCACCACCATTCACCTTTATTCCTACTCCCACGTGCACCACATCCACCACCACACCTACCATACCCCAAACTAGCCCTTCCACATCATTGATACCTCCACAGGGATCTCCTCTGCCCACTGTTGGGTTAGAGGAGTAGCTGGCTAGCCTTAACTGTCTGGTGCTAAAACTGCTCACAACAGATGACATAGGAGCTAACCAGATGAACCAGTTGATGGCAGTCAACTCTGCTCAGGGCAAGTAAATAGCCCTGCTGACTGAGAGAGACGCAGCTCAGAGCCAACAGATCGCCCATTTGACAAAGAGAGATGTCGCTCATGAGAGAGCATTAGCCACAGCTCATAGTGCCCTCACTGCACAGAATGAGCTACTGATGGCTTCTTTGAAGAGGATTGAGGAGGTTGAGAAGAAGAACAAGAAGTTAATGCTGAGGCTGAAAGGGACAAAGAGTGAGCCCTTGAAGATAAAGGGTGATAGTGATGGTAGAGATGATGATGATGACGATTCCTCCGATGATGAATTAGATGATGATGATAATGATGAGGTTGAGGCGGAAGGTAGCGGGAAGGATAAAGAAGGAGGAGATGATGATGAGCATGAGCATGAAGGTGATGCATCTGCATCAGCCTCAAATCCATCTTCTCGGGAGAGGCGCACAAAGCGCAATCAAGATCAGCGACCCTCTTCCTCAGCTCCTCAAGCTGAAGAATCGAGCAATCAAGGCAAAAGTAATGATTAAATGTTTTTGTCTTTGAAAACTTTTGTACTTGAATTATGTATTACACTAATGTAATTAATGTTTATTAATGTTTAATTATCTTGATTACTGATGTGTGTGATTGTATTTTGATTGTTTAATCAAATAGATGAAGCTTAACAGACAGACGACTATGATGTCGCCCCTCTTCAGCAAATCAAGACTCAGCTAACCATGAATCTTGATTTGCAAGGGATCGTTTGAAGATCTGTGAGCTACACCTCCAAAGAGGAGAGATCATTCATGATCTTATGGACGAGTAGCTAGCCAACATGTTTCGACTCAACCCTGATGAGCTAGTCAAGGATGCTCCCGAGGTTGATGTTATGAGTGATGAAGAGCTACAAGATGTGGATGAGATTGACATTGAGGATATCACTGTAGAAGAGTATCCTTAGTACACTGACCAACAGGGAAATGTTATCCCCTACTTAGGTGAAACATTTGGCAATGCTAAGTTTGAGAAACTTGATGAGACTGAAAGGGAAAAAGAGAAAGAAGAAGGGAAAGCGCAAGCTACGGACGCTGAGGTCGATATTAAGAAGGCTGAGTGGGCAGTGTGCTTAGCTGAGATGAAAGCCCTACGAGTACCTCCAAAGTCTAATGCCTACACCAAAATCTATCGACTGAAAAAGCATCAGAAGGTGTCAGGTAAGATTATCAGCTGCGCATATTTTGAGGACTTGGATGTTTATGCAGTCAAGAGGGAGAAGGGGATTGAGTACTTCAGGTACCCTCATGATCTGAAGACTCTTCCTGGTTTTGAGCTAAACAGGCTTGCCTGTTTAGATATTTTGTACGCAGACCCAAGAAAGATGTCGGGTTGTTCCAGATGGCTCTAAAGAAGGAATACCACACCAGATGGGTCAACTTCATACCTCAACAGCCTAAACGGTTCATACATAAGACCAAAGTTGATCCTAACACTAGAAAGCCTAAAGTCATGCTAAAGTGGAGTCCTCCGCGCATAATGTCAAAGATCCCACTACGGGAAATGCCTCAGGACTTCACTCCACACTTCAAGTGGTGGTATTATGACTGGCGAACGGGTGAAGCGGTCATAGTTTTGCATAAGGAAGGGAAAATAGAGACTATCCGGGTATTTGACCGTATGTGGCTGACCACTTGTATGCAGATGATGTCTACACCCTCTACAAGTGGCCACTATTCTATGACACGCAGGACATTGTACAAGCTCTATAGTTTCAACACATCATAAGAATCTGTTTTGCATTCGAGATACATGCAGGAGTTTTAAGAGAAGAGAAGTACAAAAAGTTCCACGAACACGTGAAGAATGTTAGACATTAGACTAAACTAGGTTCGAGGGGGAGTTTGTTGATACATCTTAATGTACCTAGTTTATGTTCTCAAATGTAAAAGTCTTTCATGTCTTACACTTATGTAATCAATGTAATGTAATGATTGAATGATATATGAAATGCATTATGATGTTTATGTGTGATTGATTATGTCATGTGATTCACATGTATGAACAAAATATATAGGTTTGATGTTGTTTTACATATTAAGTCAATAAGAACTTAGAAATGTGTTTAACTTAGTCATGTGGACATTCATGCTACTGGACCATACTTATGGCCCATACACATTAATGAACCATACTTATGGACCAGTCGCATGACTGAACTAGGTGACTAGATCTGTCGTATGATTGAGACATAAGACTGATTCAGTCGCACGACTGAACCTTCAGTCGTGCATATGAGTCAACCGCATGAGTCAGTCGCACGACTGAACCATGCTAATGGTTCAGTCGTACGATTGAACACTCATAACCTATAAATACCATATAATTCATGGAAAAACATAACACATCATAACACTTTGAATACTTTCGTACCCTAGCTGTCCAGAGCATCCCAAGTCATAAATTCAAGTTCATAGTTCGTTCCTGATCGATTCCAATATGTTCTTAATGTTTGTTACATCGTTAGATCAATCGGGTTATTTGTTCTCACCGATTGGATCGTCAATCAAATAGAATTCTGCGCTATTTGATCTGGTTTCACGCAGAATCCGTTAATACTCCGTACCTACACGGTCCTAACAATTACACTGGTGGGGCCAAAGAGATCCATATCTTACAAGTGTAGGGAACAGTTCATCAGCCGTGGTCATCCGCTGTGAACTTGTTCATCCGCTGTGGATGTTGTTCATCCGCTGTGGATGTTGTTCATCTGCTGTGAACACTTGATTCATGCGTTGTGAAGCTTGTTCATCCGCTCTGAAGTTTCTTCAACCGCTATGGGATAGATACTTCATCCGCTGTAGAATCTTCATCCGTATTGGACTTCCTTCATCCGCATTGATTGACTAGTGAAAAATTCTTATCTACAAATCTGAAAAAGAAATTTAAATAAATATTAGTGATTGTTATGGATGTTAATGATGTTAATGTGTTTCTAATGTATGAATTGTATGTTGAAACACATTTGGTTGATTGTTTTAATAATGGCAAGCATTATACTTTCTTGCATTAATTCTTAATGCACTTTGTTGAGTCCAATAGTACTCCCCCTAAGTATGATGTTGCCGTAGATTTGATGATTGTTTTGTTTGTTAATTATCTGTGTGTGTTGATTTTATTTTTGTTTGATATAAGGAGTCCAACAGTACTCCCCTAAACATTATGTACATTTTGTTTTCTGTTTTGTGTTAATGATGTTGATGTGTGTGTTACTTTTGGATGTTATGCATGATTGATTGTTTGTTATGAATAATTGACTATTCTTGTGTATATTGATTGATTACAATTGTATCACTTGTCTGTGTTGATTAATTGATTGTTTATAAGATTGCACAAGTGTAATCTTACCTGTATGATTGTTTCACTTGTTTGTTTACAATGTATGATTGATTGTTTGACTTGTTTGTTTACAATTTATGATTGATTGTTTAAATGTTTGTCATTATAATTACATTTGAGTAATTAATGTGATTAATTTTGTATGTTTGTTTGTGTATGATTGCAAGTGTTAAATATCACAACTAATGTGAATGATTGTGTGTGATAATGTATGTATTTATGTATGAATGTATGTTTGCATGAATGTCATGTGTTTATATCAATAACACATGAATGCATGTTTGAATATATGTATATGTTATAAAACATACATATGTATGCTTGTATGTTTGACATATGCATAAAATCATGTGACATTATGATTGTTTGTTCATAAGAGCATAAGATCTCTTATATGTATAATTGAATGTTGTATGAATATCATATGTATGCTAATCTATGTGTGCATGATTGTATGTTTGAATGATTATATGATTAAATGACAAAGTAAGAATCAAAGAGAAGGATATGTATTGGTTGTTTGTTCTACCAGTGATGATAAGAAACCTCAGGAGTGAGATGGTCCTGCTTCTTCTGATAGCTTTTTTGCCTCTTCCATAGCCTTGAGAGTGTCTTCAATGTCTTTCTCTATGGCTTGGTCAACTTTCGATTCCTTCAAATTGTTCTGTGAGTGTTATAGTCTTGTATGCATTTCTACAGTTGACTATGTGTTCTACAAAGTAGTTCACGACACTCTTTTGATCGTCATATTTGAAATCTATCTTCAAATGAACAAGTTGTTCCAAAGTTGACTGATCGAGGCTTTACACATCAATGTTGCTAACCAGTGTGGTTACAACATGATTGCCTTTCAAAATATCTAAATTGTTGTTTTCAGATATTCTTATTCCTGCCATTCCCTCTATGTGTGTAAGGGGTTGTTGATGTGATTCCAATCTTTGTTTCAATGCTGCATTAACATACACAGTGCCTGAAATGCTTAGCATGTGAATGAAATAGCAGCAATCTCCCTTGCACAACATATTTTCAATTGCAGGGAATGTCTTTGTTTTCAGGAATGAGACATAGGATGGATGAAGCAGCTTGATCTCAACTGGATCAAATAGTCTAATGTCTGCTGCTTCTTTACCTTCAAGTTTCTTTTCCAGCACCACTTCAAAGTGACTTTCATCATAATACCATCTGGTAATAGGATGCTGATATTGATTGCCATCTATCTTCTTCATTATAAGCTTTAAATCAGATGGCCTTAAAGGGTAACCAACCCATTCAAGAAGATTAGCATCAATTTCAGAAGAAGCTTCTTCTCTGACTTCTTTTGTTTACTTGATAAAGCTTGTTCTCTTCTGAGCTTTGAGATGTGAAGTTTATCTTCTCTGTCTACTTTAGCTTTCATCTCATGATGCTGTCTATTCATGTATGCTCTCAGTATATGATAGAAATCTGCACCTCTGGGATTGTTAGAGTGATGACCATCCTTAATTGCATCAGGTCCAATCTGTCTTCATAGCTTGAAGATCCCAGTTGAGATATGTATGATAAGTACTGAACAAGTCTAGATACTCTCTTAATCAGCACAGCATCCCAGCTTTCATCATATTTCAATGCCATGATTTTTCTTTCATTGGCATCTACTGTGAGAGTGATTTTGTCATAGAGCTTGAGAAAATTTGTTTTCTCACTTATCATCTCCTGAACCTCATCGCCTTCAGGCCATAGCCTGTGAGGCATGAACTGTCTTGGTTCCTCTATCTCATGAAATTCATGAGGAGCTTGATGATAAGTGGATAGAGAAGATGCAGGATGAGGTCTGAAGACCTGTGGCTTAAGAGCATTGGCTAACATGTTTTTGTATATCTCTTTAGCCATCTCTTTCATTTATGACAGTGTTCTCCCTACATATGACCTGTATGGTACTCTTGTATGACTCAACCAGCTTTTCACCTAGGAGTATGTCATCTTCTCTATCTGTGGATCTTTTGGCAGATTCTTTTCACGTTCTTGTTTATCCTTGATTTCTTTATATCTCCTGTATGTTTGCTCTTGTTCGTTTTGCATGACTTCTTGAAAGTCTTTGAGCACGTCTTTAACCTCAGACAGGTTAAGATGAATGAATGAATCATAAGGGAATCCCCTAGTAGTCAGCTCTATCCCCATAAATGTTTGAGGATCATCAGTAAAGAGCTCTTGAATGTTTTGCATAATGTCATGCTCATCCCTTTCTTCTTCTTCCTCATCAGAATCACTCAGAATGATAATGGAAATTTGTTGTTCATCTAATTGATCTATCTCCCCCTCTTCTAGAATAGATGCTTTGGATGATGATTGAGGAGCATCTAACTCAACAGGTTCAGTCTTCACTTTCAGAAGCTTTAAAGGAGGAGACTCTGGTTTTTCTTGTTCACCCTCAGTTTGTTTCCCTTTGAGTAAAGAGGGTAAATAAGATCTTTTCCTTTTCCTTTCATAGGTTCTCACAGGAGTTTTAGATGATGATGATGCTTGATCTTTAGATGAATCTTTTAAAGCTTCACTAAATTGTTTGATCAACTCCTTTACTTTGCTTGATAGGGGCTCATGAGGAATACTAGCAGTTTCTTGAGAAATTGGATCAGGAGTGTGAAAGTGTTGTCTCAGGATGGGTAAGTAGTGAATATTCTCATAAGGATTAGCCTCACTAAAAAACTGATCCATAGTGTATGATTCTTCAGGAATGATCAGTGCTAAGTTTGTTTGTTCAGTTTGAGGTTGACTTGTTTCAGCTTCACTAGCCAACTTCTCATGACTACTCAGATCTTCATCAAGATCTGCTGAATGTTCTTGCTCATTCAGCTGAGTGTTGTTGTATTCAAGCTCTCTATTTAGACTTTGTATTTCATCAGCTTGAGCTTCTATAATCTTTTCAGCTCATCAATCTCCCGTTCTTTAGCTATGGACTGATTTCCCCAGTAGTCCATTTCAGCCTTAGTAACAAGGAGTTCGTTGTCTTTCTCAATTAGCTTCTTCTTTGTTTGGCTCAGCTATTGCTCCACAACCTTCATAATCAGCTTTTGTGCCTTGTGATCTGAATTAAGCTTTTCAATCTCCTTGTCTTTCTCTTTGATTATTTCTTTCAATTTCTTAGTTCTTTGATTTGATCTTTCAATGAGTTTATTGTACTCAGTAAAAAGAAAGACTTTAGAGTGCTCAATATCTTCTTCTATGAGCATTTCACTTCTTTGTTTACCAAAATCAGTAGCAGTGGCAGCATGTTTAGTTTCAGGCCCATGAGTTGATGTTCCAACATCTTCATGTTCATCTAATTATTGTGCAAGTGATGAATCTATATTTCTCAATATAGATGAAAGGGTTTGTTGATCTGATAGGTTTGGGCTGTGAGGTGGACATGGAAAATGTGCTTGTTAAGGACTGAATGATTGAGGGCTAAATGTTTATGAGCTTAGTGGTTGTTGTGGTGATATTGGTTGTTGTTGAATCACTGGTTCAGGCTGTATGATTGGTTCTTGTTGAATCATGGGTTCAAGTTGAATGATTGGGTGTTGTTGAATGATAGGGGCAGGCTGTATGATTGGAGCTGGTGGGATGATAGGGGCTGGTTGGTTGGCTTGTTGAGATAGCAAAAATGGTTCATCTTGTCCTGGAATTCTAAGAAATTCCTCAGGAACAGGGATGTTATGGTCAATCATATGAGGAGGCACAAGCACCTCATCCCCCTGATAGATGTTTGATCTTATCCTGTTGAACACATACTCATCTATAATCATTTGCAAAAATCTTTGAAACATCAGAAATCTGTTTCTCACTTCTGTGTTGTTGTAGACAAGGCCATTAAGAATTTGAGCTGCAAAGTTAAATGGTCTTCTTGCAATAATACTTTCCAGTGCACATGATGCCCTTAGGGATGTTGCATCCCATCCTGTCTTTCTATTTGTCATGGTTTTCTGATAGGTGTGCATCAAGAACCTGAACTGAGCACATATATTTGCCTTCTTGATTTGCTTTCTTTCTATGGTTCCAGAATATCCTATTTGCCTAAACACATGTAGTACATAGTGTTCATCAAACTCAACTGGGCCTAGAGCATCTTCTTCACCCAATTGCAGCACCCTTCTGATCACTTCTTTAGAGATGATGATATCTTGATTATGCACAGTAGATATAACTAATTGCTGATCATCAACCTCTTCAAGGTGTGCATTAGTCCAAAACTGAACAATGTGATCTTCAAAGATGTCTGGTCTGAAAGTCCTGGCATTCACAAGTCTTGTCTGCCTAATTGGTTGGATCATATCTCTGTAGTTCACTGACCTAGGAGAGTCATGATCAAGAAATGCACATATGTTGTGATCTCTTACAAACACTAAATCAGCCGTATCTGCAGAAAATAGATTAAGTGTTAGTATTAAGTGTGTAAATAAATTGTAATGATGAAATGATGATCAAATGTATGTTGGTATATTGTGTATGTTATGAGATGATTGAATGTATGTTTAACCATTTGTGTATGTATCTTATTTGCAATTTGGCAATTTAGCCATTTTGACTATTAAAAGTCAACTATTTATCAATTTTAATTCATCAAATTCTTGACAGTTTCAACTTGATTTTATCTAAAGTTTATGATAATGAGTTAGTTTATCATCAACAAGTTGATTTAGTCATCCCATACTTCAGTCTGATCTCATATCCTTCAAATTGCAAATTTCAGTTTGACTGTCCAAAGTCAAACTTGACCATTTAATGCATATTCAATGCAAATGCATTTAATGTTGTATGGTTAATGCTAAGCAAAATCAACTGTATTTTTATGTTAGTTGCATCCATTTGAACATGTTTACTAAGTTATAACACATTTTAAGCAACTTTCAATATTTTAAAAGATCAAAATTTAGTTTTTGTTTGATTTTAGGCATGAACATTCTATTTGAGTATGAACCCGATGAACATTTAATCAAATTTCATCAAATAACCATTTCAAACGCAGTCGATTATGGTCATTAAAACAAATTCAGTGTCTGATTTTGATTTTAAACATCAAATGATTCATATTCTTGATTTTAGTTCAATTTTGACTTAGGTCAAATAATATTTGAATCAGAATCACTTAACAGGATGTTTTCATGAATGTTTGATGTTATGAATCATGTTGCTATAACTAATCGATGATGTATCAGTAGATTTATCGATCAGAATTTTGATTTTGAAGAACAGGGGTTCAAGGGTTTATTGAAGGTTTTGGAAATTTTACTGATTTTCTCACTTTCACTCGTGGTGATTTGAAAAAGTTACAAGTATGAACTATATATACAAAATACAATTTGTGTGTCCGTTGTGTATACAGTATGTCTGTTGTGTAAAATTTTGAATCAAAAAAATTGGTTATCAGCTGTGGGAACAGTGTCAGCTGTATAGTTTTGGTTGTACGCTGTGGACCCTTTTGTATTACTATTCTCATAGTAGATGAACAAAATGTTCATGCGCGGTGCACAATAGTGTGCACTGTTCACAGAGCGGATGAACAATTTTGTTCATACGCTGTGCACTATACTTGTCCACTATTCACAAAGCGGATGAACAATTTTGTTCATACGCTGTCTACACTTGTATGATTTGTTTGGTATGTTCACAGCGGATGAACAAATGTTCATATGTTGTAAACACTTGTATGATTTGTTTGATATGTTCACAGTGGATGAACAAATGTTCATACGCTGTAAACACTTGTGTTATTTTGAATGATGTTCACAGTGGATGAACAATTTTGTTTATGCACTGTAAAAACTTGTATTTTTGTCTGGTACTGTACCTTCAGCAGATGAACAAATTTTGGTTATCCGCTGTATGAACAGTTGTCTGTTTTAAGTAAAAATTATTCACGGTGGGTGACATTTTACTCATCCGCTGTATGAACAGTTGTGAAAATTTTCAAAAATTTAATACTTTTGAATGTTGTTATTGTTTGACCTGTTTGAAAAATTTTATATTCAAATTAATTCTGAATAGTTTTTCAAAATCTTTTAAATGTATGTTAAAATATTGAATTTTAACACTTCAATATATAGATGAATTTTAAAACTTCAATATATGGATGATTTGATATCACTCTAGAGCAATATTGTGCAATAAAATAAACAAGCAAATATATATGTGTCAACCTGCTGTTTGTTAGTGCTGGCTTGACTTTGGCTTTGTTTATTTTTCAGATTTGAATGTTAATGCACAATTTTGTTTCCTTTGACAATTTTAATATTCAAATTCTCCTCCTAAATTTTTGCATATTTATAAAAATTTGTCAAAAATTTATATATGGTTAAATTTTGAAATTATCAAAGTCCAAATGTTTCTTTTAAGAGTGATTTACTTATTATGTATCTTGAATGTGATCCTTTGTTCACTTAAAATGCATGTTTAATCATAAAACACATGAATCATGTGCACATACCATGAGATCATACTAGTCTAAAGTTCTTCACTAAGTTGTTTGTTTGATGTTTGAAGAATAGACATAGACAAGTACAATGTTGATTGTAGATATATTGATCCACTTAAACTCAGGCATGGTATTAATGGTTGGTTGAAACAATGAGTGATGATCATGTTGTGTGTCGATTGACATAAGTTGTGTGTGTACCCCATATTTGATTGTATGATATGTATGATTCTTCTCAAGATAAGCTAGAAAGTAATTTCAATACTTAAGACCTAGCTACTTAGGATGATAAATGCTCAATCATTGTCTTGTTTATTGGGTGATCCATTTTAGGATTATTTTTCACTTCTATTTGGAAGCTAGTCATAAAGACTTTATTGATTGATCATCCTTATATGATGTGTTCCTCATTGGGAATCTTTTATTGATCAAGATTAAGAACTTTCAGGTCTGTGCTTAGCACAACAAAGAATGTCTTGGTGTACTCCAGGTCTATGATTATCATAACAGAGGAGACACTTAAATTGAGTAATGTATAATCTGTTTCACTTGGTGTATTGATGTTAGATTTCAAGCTATCTACGTTGAAGAAATCAATACTTACCATAGACCAAGTTGTGTTGTTGATCACACAATCATCAGAATTTAGTTCTTTACTGTTGTTTCCGATGTTAGGTGTCCCATGCTGAACCTATCCACATATCAAACAAGGTATCATCAGTCTTTATTAGTGGAAAAAAGACTCAAGTGAAGAGCTATGCTAGTGTACTATCATTTCTCATGATGTGTATGTGTGATTCAATGTTAGAAATGATTGGTTTGCATGTTATTTTGATTTTGAAAAAGATAGAAGTGGGACATTGTTTTGGACTTTGACAAAATCAAGACTGTTTGATTTGAATGTTTAAAAACATTAAGTGGTTGTTTCATAGTTGATCATACCAAGTGACTGAACTAGAAATTCAAATCTAGTTGAATCAAATGATTTTGTAAAAAGATCAGCTAATTGATTGTCTGTATGCACTTTGATCAACTGGATCGGACCCTTTTCTGAGCAATCTCTTAGAAAATGATATCTGATTTCTATGTGTTTGGTTTTAGAATGTTGAACATGATTGTCTGTTATAAACATGGGTGCAGAATTGTCAATGTGTATGGGTGTTTTGAGAAAATTAAAGCCATAGTCAAGCATGTGGTTTTGTATCCATAACACTTGAGAACAGCATGCAGAAGCAGCTATGTATTCTACTTCAGCTGTTAACACAGAGATATTTGTCTGTTTCTTGCACTGCCATGAGATCAATCTTGATCCAAAAACTGACATCCTCCTGTAGTGGATTTTCTGTTGTTATTGCAGCCACCATAATCACTGTCTGTGTATGCATATAAAGAGAAGTCTCCATCTTTAGGATACCACAAACCAAGTGCTGGTTTGCCTTTCAAGTATCTAAAGATTCTCTTTACAGCATTAATGTGTGATTCTTTTGGATCTGCTTGATATCTAGCACACATGCATACTGCATACATGATATCCGGTCTACTTGCTGTAAGGTACATCAGAGAACCTATCATTGATCTATGGAGTTTCTGATCAACTGATGTGCCTTCTGGATCTGGTCCAAACTTCAGTCCAGTTGCAAATGGTGTTTTGCTTGACGTGCAGTCTGCAATGTTATATTTCTTGAGAATCTGATGGATATACTTGTCTGGGTTAATAAAATTCCATCTTATGATTGATGAACTTGTAGTCCAAGAAAGAAGGTAAGTTCTCCTATTGAACTCATTTGGAATTTGGATTGCATAAGAGTTTCAAACTCTTTACAGAGTTGTGTGTTTGTGGAGCCAAATATGATGTCATCCACATAGACTTGAACCACTAACAAGTCTTGTCCTTTCTTCTTTAAGAACAATGTCTGATCTATTTTCCCTCGGGTATACCCATTCTGTAGTAGAAACTTGATAAAGTCTCATACCACTTCCTAGGTGCTAGATGAAGACCATATTGAGCCTTATCCAACTTGTAGACTCTATGAGGGAATTCTGGATCTTCAAACCCTGGTGGTTGAACAACATATATCTCTTCATCTATCTTTCCATAAAGGAATGCACATTTTAAATCCATTTGAAAGACAGTGAAGTTTTTAGATGAGGCATATGCAAGGAACACTCTAAGGGTTACTGGAGCAAAGACATCATCATAGACAATGCCTTCCTCCTGAGTATATCCTTGGGCAATAAGCCTTGCTTTGTTTCTAATAACAATCCCTCTGTCATCTGGTTTGTTTCTAAAAAGCCATCTGGTGCCTATGGCATATTGACCTTCAGGTAGATCAACCAGTTTCCATACCTCTTGCTTTCTAAATTGTTGTAGTTCTTTCTGCATTGCTTCTATTCAACTGTTGTCTTTAAGTGCTTCGGTGATGTTTTTGGGTACAGTTAGGGATAAGAAACATGAATACAAGCAAATGTTTGTTGTGTATGATTGACTTCTTGTTAGTCGGGTATTAAGGTCACCTATGATGTTTTCTAAGGGGTGATCTTTGTGTATTCTTGTTGTTTCAATCTGATCAACAGGAATTGTTGAATCAAGATTGTTGAATGTTTGTTCTGGTGTGGTTGGTTGGACAAGGGTATTTGTGTTTGAGGGACAATTTGGTTGTGAAGGTTCAGTGAATGTTTGTGGGGAATCATGAAAGAAATCTAAGATTTCATCATCATGATGTGTGTCTGGTAAGGAATGATAATCGTCATCTTCTTCAACTGTGTGAGGTTGATGTGACGTTGGTTAATTGGGTGGTTTGGTTGTCACAGGTGTTTGTTGGACCCTGAAAGGATCATACATGCCAATTCAAGAGGTGGATGGTTGTTCTGCTGGAAATCTCCCCAAGTCCAAGAAGAAATGCGGATCAAGAAGTTACTACAACAAGATGAAATAATACAAGTGTCGGCTATCCGCATTTGTTAATGCGGATGCACAAGAACAAATGCTGACAAGTATTTGTTCATCCACATTAACTAATGCGGACAACCGACAAATGCGGACAAGACTTTTGTTCATCCGCATTAACCAATGCGGATGTTCAGTAACAAATGCGCTCAGTGTTTGTTCATCCGCATTTGTCAATGCTGATGACCAAACACCAATGCGGAAGATAGAAGACTAATGCTGATGAAGACTCACTCATCCGCATTAACAAATGCGGATGACTAAGAACAAATGCGTACGAAGACAAACTATTCTGTACAGTTAGGGTAGTTTAGTCATTTTGTACAAGCTGTAAGTCAGCCTATAAATAGATCAGAAACCTCGTATGTAAGTGGACTTTGGAGACTTTAGACTTTGTAACTCAAAACTCCTGACTTTTGACACCTCTCAGTGTGTGTTTCATCCGAGGTTGTCTTGCATTGTTACTGTAGCTTGCTAAACCCTAGCATTTACTTTGTAACAGTTCAGATAATCAATACAAGTGCATTTATGAGTATTTCAAGTGTTAAATGTTCATTGATTGTTTGATTCCGCCTCTCAATCATTGACTCAATCAACATATTTGATCCTTGTTGATTCACATCAACAGAGAATATCATTCTCAAACCCAGTCAATTGGTATCAGAGCTTTGGCTCTCGGTTATTACCCAGATCCGCTCAGATCTGTGTTTAACCCGATTGATCTGTTGCTTGAGTTGCTGCTTAGAGATTTCGAACATCTCTTCTCAGTATTCTAACCAAATACTCTCAGATCTACTCAACTGCTACTGTTCATCCAAAGTTGTTCTTCGAATGAAAACAGTTTCAGGTTGCACTTTCATTAAAACAAGAACATCTAAAGTCAAGACTCAGAATAGTCTCACTGAAATACACACATTCTCAGCAGATCCTTTGTTACAGTACTAAGTTTGGACTATTTGGACGAATCAAACATAAAATCAGTTAAAACCAGATCTAAGCAAGTTAAAACAAAAAGTTAACCATGGACTCACATAACTATTCTGAACTTGGGCATGCTTCAAAACCACCCATGCTCAAGCATAAATCTGAATATAAACAATGGAAAATCAGATTCATGAATTATGTTACAGGTGTTGATCCTGATTATTGGATCTCTATTTGCAAAGGCCCACACATCCCTGTTACATTATCTGCAGATCAAGCTGCTTTATACAAGACTGCAAGAATCCCTATTGAAGACATTACTCTTGATGACGATGATTACAAGAAGATCAAGATTGACCTCAAAGCTTACTCCATACTCACTCAAGCACTCAAAATGGATGTGCTCAAGAGATTGGAAAAGTATGGCACTGCAAAAGCAGTATGGGATGCCCTGAAAATCATGTGTGAAGGAAGCAGTGAAGTGGCTGAAATCAACAAAGACAAGCATGTGAATCAGTATGAGACATTCCATCACTCAAAAGGGGAGTCTATCTCTAAACAGTTGCATAGATTTGTGCAATTGGTGAATGATCTAGAGATTATGGGAGTCACCTACAAGTCAAAGGAGTTAAACAAGAAGATGTTACATAGCCTTCCAGAAACATGGAAACAAAATGTAACCATGCTAAAGAACACTCTTGATCTAGAGAGCACAACTCTAGATATTATGATTGCCAAGATTGAAGCTTTGGAACTAGATGAGAGAAGCAGAAACCTTGGAGGACCCAAAGTTGTGGAGGCTTACAAGTTTCCAACTGATTCTCACTCTGTTGAGAATGCCTTCATCACTGAAGAAGATGACTTTCTCTCATCAAGGGATCAATCTAAACCCACTGGATTCATAGCAGCTCAACCTCCAAGCAGGCCATCAACCTCATCCCCACCTGCTTCAACAAGGCATTCATCAGGATTACCAACAACACCAACCCCTGATGATCCAAAATCTGAAGAACAAAAAGCAACCTACAATGCTTTTGTTGCAAGCTTTGAAGCCTATTTGGGAGGAAGACTCACATCTGCACATCTGATACAAGAAGACTTAGAAGAAATGGATCCAGATGATGTAGAGGAAATGGATTTGCAATGGCAAATGGCAATGATAGCTATGAGAGCTAAGAAATTTTTCAGAAAAGGTAAAAAGCTTCACCTGAATGAAAACACCAAGCTTGGATACGATAAATCAAAAGTGAAGTGTTTTAACTGTGGTATGACTGGCCATTTCTCAAGAGAATGTACTGCTCCTAGAAGAAACCACAATGCTCAAAGGGTTCCACAAAACCAGTCATCATCACAGCCATCTGCAAGCTTTCACTCCAACAGTTATAACCAACAATATCATCATCAGCAACAATCACAACAGACTCAACCTCAACTGACCAATCAAGCTTATGGAAGCAATCAGCCATCAGCTAATGCTCTTGTTATCAGGCAGGATGGAGTATGTGACTGGAGCATGTATGCAGAGGAAGTGAAGCCTCAATTTCAAAATCATGCACTCATGGCTCACATCAATGATGGACCTTCTCCCATGCCCACTGAGGTAAAAACTAACCTTTGTAGTGATAAATGCATTCATGAAGTACAAGGTTATAGAGAGCACAATCATAAACTAGATGATAAAATAAAAGAAGAAAAGGTTAAATCTGAGATGCTTAAGAGAGAAATTAAAGGCTTTGAAATTAAAATTAAGTCTCTCATCTCAGACATTGAGAAATTGCATGGTGAAAAGTACTCTCTTGCAGCTGAGAATGAGCAACTGACTGAAAAGTTAGCTCAATCTAAAACTGAACTCAATCTTACTGAGTTGAAACTAGAAAAGTTTCAACAGTCATCAGTTAAGCTGCAAGAAATGCTTGACTCACAAAAGGATCCCAAAGACATGTCAGGTATTGGATACAACTCGTGTCCACCACCATACAATGATAACTATACTGTCATGCCTGAATCTGTTTCACTCCAACAAGAAAATGAGCCTAACACTATTGAACCTAAAACAATGGTAAATCAAGTCACCAATCCTCAAAACAGACCCAGTGCTTACATTGAAACAAATGAGGATAAAATCAAGTTAGGACATCCCATTAAAATTAAGGAGTGCTCAGACAAGACAATAAGTGTGAATAGAACAACTAGCCCCACCAAGGCTGTTGTTCCTTTTGTGAAATTCATCCCTGCAGTTTCAAGGGAAAAGAATATAACAACTAATAAGGTGAATCTAACTGCTGAAAGCAGATCTGACAGTGAGACAAACTCTCCAAAAAATTCAAGCAAGTCAGAAAACGATTCCCCTTCCATTAAAAGAAAAGTTGTTCGAGTCACAAAAACTAGAATTCACTCAGACCCACAAACTTCAAAATCAAAGCAAGGAGTTGGCTTTGATATTTTTAACAAAGAGCATGTTAATCAATTTGAAAAAGAATGTAGACAACAATTGAGAAAGCGAGGTCAGCCTAAGAAAAGAAGAGTCAGTAGTGTTGTGAAACAATCTACCAACAAGGCTGATCAGGCATTCTCATCAAAACCTCGGAATGAATCAAATTCAAAATCTGTCAAAGCTACTAAATCCTCAACACCGGGATCAGTGGCTAGAAACAAGCACATGCGTTGTGATGTGTGTGATAGGTCTAATCACAGAACAGACAAATGCTTTTATAATCAATACTGTTCCATCTGTGACATGAACAATCACACCACCAAGAACTGTTATTTCAACAAATACTGTTCTGTCTGCAATATGACAAATCACAACACGTCTGACTGTTTCTTCAATCAAAAGGGAAAGTGGATACCCCAAAACAAGCCTATCTCACCAATCATGTTTGATAAACATAAAATCAATGGTCATTCTTATCACAGAGTTTCCAAATCTGATGATGACATGAAAAATCTGAAAATGTCAAACAGAAGTCAAAGATATAGAAATCAAGTGGTCAGACAAACTAATGATTTTCTCAATCCAAGAAACAAGTTTGATAATAAAAAACGAATCCAGTTTCTGAAAAGAAACAGGGATCAAAGGTTTAAATACTCATCTGATTCCTCAGTTGATATAACAAACCAATCAAGTTTCAGAAATACATCAAGCATGATCCCACCACCAAAGCCCCAGTTTAGAGGAAAATACCAACAGGTTACTATCATGGATAGAAACGGTAAGCCCAAGACCATCATGGCTTGGGTTTCACATTCTAACTAGTTCTTTCTGTGCTTGTAGGGTCATTCACACAGGTCCAACAGTATATGGTATGTGGACAGTGGATGTTCCCGACACATGACTGGAGACCGTTCCCTCCTTCATGATTTTAAGCACATTCAAGGAACGACAGTGGCATTTGGAGGAGATTCACAAGGAGGTAGAATTACAGGTGAAGGATCTGTGACAAATGGAATGCTGAGCTTTGACAGAGTGAATTACTGCGAACAACTAAACTTCAATCTTCTCAGCGTGTCTCAGATCTGTGACAAGAAATATTCCACTCACTTCACAGACACTCATTGCTACATTCTGAGACCAGGATTTCTTATTCCTGAAGAATGGGTTGTCTTGAAAACACCCAGAAAGAATAACACTTATGTCATAAACCTCAACTCAACTTCACCAAAAGAAGAAACATGTCTTCTGTCAAAAGCATCTTTTGATGAATCACAACTTTGGCACAGACGACTGGGACATACAAATTTCAAAAACATGAACAGACTGGTTAAAGGAAATCATGTTTTTGGTTTACCTCAAAAAGAATTTCATTTCATTGACCACTGTTCTGCATGTCTCAAAGGAAAACAACACAAGTCGTCTCACAAACTAAAGTTGCTGAACACCAAAAATACTCCATTGAAACTACTTCATATGGATCTCTTTGGTCCAACTCATGTTATGAGTATGGGAAAGAAACAATATTGTTTGGTGATCATAGATGACTTTTCTAGATTCACGTGGGTCTTCTTCTTACTTCATAAAAATGAAACGTTCCAATTAATAAAAGATTTAATCACAAAAATTGAAAATCAACTTGATCTTAAAGTCAAAACAATCAGGAGTGATAATGGGACAGAATTTAAAAATGAAGATATGAGTTCATTTTGTGCAATCAAAGGCATAGCTCATCAATTTAGTGCAGCTAGAACTCCTCAACAAAATGGGGTAGCTGAAAGAAGGAACAGAACACTAATTGAAGCAGCACGCACCATGCTAGCAGATGCTAAACTGCCAATCACCTTCTGGGCGGAAGCAGTTAACACATCTTGCTTTGTACAAAATAGAACCTTACTTGTCAAAGAAAGTAACAAGACTCCATATGAACTCATTTTTCAAAGAAAACCATTTATTGGATTTTTCAAGTCATTTGGTTGTCCAGTCTCAATATTAAACACCCGGGATCATTTGGGAAAGTTCTCATCTAAGTCTGATGAAGGATTCTTTGTAGGATACTCATCTGTATCAAAGGCTTACAGAGTGTTTAATCCCAGATTAAACATTATTGATGAATCAACGAATGTTCAATTCAAAGAACATTCATTTCCCAAAGCAGCTAATGGTCCTGATTGGTTATTTGATATTGACTCATTCACTAAGTCTTTTGACCAATTTCACATGTCTGATGCAGGAAATCCACAACCAGCTGTACATTCATCATTATCAGAAAGAAGGAGTGATTTTCCAATGATTCCTCTAACTTCTTCTGAGCAACTAAATGAAGAAGTTCCTTTACAAGCTGATCCTATCAGACACTCTGTTCAACATCAAAGTGCTTCAATTGAGGATGGTCCAAGTACAACACCCTCTCCATCAGAGATGCCATCTATTGAAACAACTACTCAAGAAGAAGTTACCACCCAAACTCGTGTCATCCCTCCTGTTGATACTGAAAGAACTTCAACTGATGGAAGTAATCAACCCACTGATGATACTGAAGCAAGAACTGCAACACAATTTGATTTCTTCCACAACTCCCCAATAGTACAAGAAGAAGTTGCCTCGCACCAAGATGAACTGAATGTCTCCAATCTTGATGTAACCATTGCTGGTGACTCAATTCCAACCACAAGAATACACAAGAATCATCCTGTTGACGACATCATTGGTGAACTAAATGAAAGGGTGACTAGGAGCAAATCAAGCATTGCCAACATTTGCTTGTTCTCATGCTTTTTATGTCAAACAGTACCCAAAAATATCAAAGAGGCTCTTCAAGACAACAGTTGGATTGAAGCAATGCAGGAAGAATTGCTGCAATTCAAGAAACAAGAAGTATGGCAACTGGTAGATCTTCCCGAAGGACAATATCCTATCGGTACCAGATGGTTGTACAGAAACAAAACTGATGACAGGGGAATTGTCATTAGAAATAAAGCTAGACTAGTAGCTCAGGGGTACACACAAGAAGAAGGAATCGATTATGATGAAGTTTTTCCCCTGTAGCCAGACTAGAAGCCATTAGAATCTTTCTGGCATATTCTGCATCCATGAAATTCACTGTTTATCAAATGGATGTGAAGTGTGCTTTCTTGTATGGAAAGATTTCTGAAGAGGTCTATGTGAGTCAACCTCCTGGCTTTGAAGATCCAGAATATCCACACAGGGTATACAAGCTAGACAAAGCCCTGTACGGTCTTCACCAAGCTCCAAGGAAATGGTATGAGACTCTTTCATCATTCCTTCTTAATAATGGATATGAGAGAGGAAAAATTGATCAGACTCTCTTCAGAAAAAGAAAAGGAAAGGATATGCTGCTGGTTCAGATATATGTGGATGATATCATCTTTGGCTCAACAAACCAGACTCTGTGCAAAGACTTTGAAGATCTCATGCATTCAAAATTCCAAATGAGTGCTATGGGAGAACTCAATTTCTTTCTTGGAGTACAAGTCCAACAGACAGCTGACGGAATCTTCATCAATCAATCAAAATATGTGGAAACAATGCTGAAGAAATTCAAGTTTGCTGACTGTCAGTCCATCAGAACTCCTGTGGATACCAAAGTGAAGATTGGACCAGATCCTGAAGGCAAATCAGTGGATCAGACTCACTATCGTTCTATGATAGGTTCACTAATGTATCTAACAGCCAGTAGGCCTGACATTATGTTTGGTGTTTGTGTGTGTGCCAGATATCAAGCAGATCCCAAGGAATCTCATGTAAATGCAGTCAAGAGGATATTCAGATATCTCAAGGGCAAGCCTGCTCTTGGATTATGGTATCCAAAGGAAGGAGATTTCAATCTCTATGCATATACTGACAGTGATTATGGGGGATGCAACTTCAACAGAAAATCCACTTCTGGCGGGTGTCAATTTCTTGGTCCCAGACTGGTATCCTGGCAGTGCAAAAAGCAAACCAATGTATCTGTCTCAACAGCAGAAGCTGAGTATATAGCAGCATCTGCATGCTGTTCTCAAGTTCTCTGGATTCAAAACCAGATGCTTGACTATGGTTTTAACTTTCTGCACACTCCAATTCATATTGACAACACAGCAGCCATGTTCATAACAAATAATCCAGTACAACACTCAAAAACTAAACACATTGAAATTAGATATCACTTTTGAGAGACTGTGCTGAAAAAGGTTTAATCAAATTGATGCAAGTTCACACTGATCATCAATTCGCTGATTTATTTACTAAGGCATTTGATCCAACCAGATTTGAATTCCTAGTCCAATCTATTGGCATGATTAATCTTGAGTAAAATGAAAATCAATAAAAACATTCAACATTTCAAAAAATCAGCTCAGGAAGTATACTATTTAACCTGTGGGAAATGATATAATTACAGTCACTATATCATTCACTATGCTCATTTAGAAAACTCAAATGACTGACTTGACTTATTTGATATGTTGGTAGGCTCAACTTGAGAAAGAAACTACATGCAGTGATAAATTAAAGCCTGTCTTCAACTGTGATGCTGTCATCTCATAGTATGTGTAAGGCATGACTTATCTAAATGCGTGTGTGTGTAGCAACCTAAACACCCCAAGTAATGATGACTTATGAATCTCCTTTACTCACATCAGTTCCTCCTTTGTTTTGCTGAGCAAAGACCTGGAGTGACAAGCACATAGTGTTGATGTTACGATCCTAAAAGATTCCCAAAGTGGAACACATCCAATGTGGATGAATTTAAAAAAAAATCAAAAAAAAAAATAAAAAAAATAAAACATTCCAAAGAGAATGAAAGAAAAGAATCCTTAGAGATCACCTTCCAAAGTGAAGTTAAAAGAATCCCAATGTGGATCAAATTCATAAAAGGATCAAATAAAAGAATCCCAATGAGGATCAAGTAAATGAGATGTCATAACTTAAGTAACTTGGTCATGTAAGCTGTTGAAAGTTATACCATGCATTACATGCAGACAGTTGACCTTGCCATGTTATTGAGTGTGAGGTACATGTTGAATACCTAATCAACTCAAAACATGATAAAATCACTGGCATCTAACTATTAATCAAGCATGAGTTTAAGAGGACAAACATACCTGCAATCAATAGGTTCATGATTATGTTTGGTTTATAAAAAATTGCTTGCATCTGTGAAAGGTATGATTGTTATGATCCCAAAGAAAGGTATAACTCAACTTCTTGTACTGATTACAACACAAAAATCAAAAAAAAAAAAAAAAATGAACGTTCTTTTGTGGATGGGTATCTCCTAATTCACAGAGATGGTCTGTCAACCGTAGCCATCTGGGAGCCCATCTCACTGAGGAAGATGCCTATTGAGGCATTGCACAATATGAGACATATGAAGATCCATGTTCTGAACAAGGAAAAACTACGTGAAGCACAAGATTTCTTCAACACGATCAAGTCTCTTGTGGATCCCTCCTACACTAATCCTCCTGCTGCACAAGACCCAGCAGAATCTTCACAACCTCATCCACCCTTAAACCCTTGAAGTACATAGGCTGTATAATCCTTAGGGGGAGTATTGTTGGACCCTGAAAGGATCATACATGCCAATTCAAGAGGTGGATGGTTGTTCTGCTGGAAATCTCCCCAAGTCCAAGAAGAAATGCGGATCAAGAAGTTACTACAACAAGATGAAATAATACAAGTGTCGGCTATCCGCATTTGTTAATGCGGATGCACAAGAACAAATGCTGACAAGTATTTGTTCATCCGCATTAACTAATGCGGACAACCGACAAATGCGGACAAGACTTTTGTTCATCCGCATTAACCAATGCGGATGTTCAGTAACAAATGCGCTCATGTTTGTTCATCCGCATTTGTCAATGCTGATGACCAAACACCAATGCGGAAGATAGAAGACTAATGCTGATGAAGACTCACTCATCCGCATTAACAAATGCGGATGACTAAGAACAAATGCGTACGAAGACAAACTATTCTGTACAGTTAGGGTAGTTTAGTCATTTTGTACAAGCTGTAAGTCAGCCTATAAATAGATCAGAAACCTCGTATGTAAGTGGACTTTGGAGACTTTAGACTTTGTAACTCAAAACTCCTGACTTTTGACACCTCTCAGTGTGTGTTTCATCCGAGGTTGTCTTGCATTGTTACTGTAGCTTGCTAAACCCTAGCATTTACTTTGTAACAGTTCAGATAATCAATACAAGTGCATTTATGAGTATTTCAAGTGTTAAATGTTCATTGATTGTTTGATTCCGCCTCTCAATCATTGACTCAATCAACATATTTGATCCTTGTTGATTCACATCAACAGAGAATATCATTCTCAAACCCAGTCAGTGTTGATGAAGATGGTGTAGATGTGTTTGTTTCATTGGCTGTTTTGGTTTGTTCCATTGGAGGTGTAACTGTTGTGCTTAAAGGAGATGTGTTTGTTCTCCTTGGAGGATCAGCAGTTAGAGGAACATCAATGGTTGGTTGAGGAGGTACCATGGGATATTCAATATCTTCTTTTGTACCTGAAACATCAAAATAAGATGTGTCAGATGATTTTGTTAATGACTCAATGTCAAATAACTAGTCTGATCCAATGACTTTCTTTGTGAAAGAGTGTTAATTAAAAATAATATCAGTTGTTTCTTCCATAATGTTAAGTCTTAGATTGTATGCTCTGTAAGCTTTTGAGCTTCTAGAGTATCCAACAAAGAATCCGTCATCTGCTTTTCGAGCAAATTTGGATAATTGTTCTTCTGGTGTTTAATATTGAAACTGAACATCTAAATGCTTTTAGAATCCAATGAAAGGTTTTCTTTTGAACATTAATTCATATGGAGTTTTTATGTGTTCTTTGATTATTAATGTTCTATTTTGAATGTAACAAGTAGTGTTGATTGCTTTAGCCCAGAAAGATATGGGCAATAGAGAGTCAGCAAGCATTGATCTGGCTGCTTCTATCAATGTTCTGTTCTTCCTTTCAGCTACTCTATTTTGCTGAGGAGTTCTTGCCACACTGAATGGATGACTTATTCCATTTTCTACACAAAAAGAAAAGATACTGTCATTCTTAAATTCAGTGCTATTATTACTTCTTAAAGATTTAACTTTAAGATCCAATTGATTCCCAATTTTAGTGATAAATGTTTTGAGTATGTCTGGTGTTTCTGACTTGTGTAGTAGAAAGAAAACCCAAGAAAATCTAGAGTAATCATCTACTATAACAAGACAATATTGCTTCTTTCCTTTGCTTAGGATGTTTGTTGGACCAAAAAGGTCCATGTGAAGCAATTTGAGTGGTGTGTTGTTAGAGTTTACCAATTTTAATTTATGAGACACTCTATGTTGTTTGCCTTTCAGACATACAGTGTAGTGGTCTGTGCAAAAGATTTCTTTTTGTGGTAAACCTATTACTAAGTCACCTTTTACAAGTTGATTCATTCTGTTATAATTAGAGTGTCCCAATCATCTGTGCCATAATTAGGAAACATCTTCTGATGCTTTTGATAATAAACATGTTTCAGGAGTGGTTGTTGAAACAATGTTCATATCAACAATGTATGTGTTGTTATGATGTGGAGTTTTCAAAAGGATATAATCTTCTGGCATTTGAAAACTTTTCTTGAGGATGTAGCAGTTGGCGTATCCCTTATCACATATTTGGGATACACTAAGAAGATTAAACTGAAGGTTGGAGCAGTAGTTGACATTTTCAAAGATAATCAAACCATTTGTTACTATTCCTTCTCCAGTTATCTTTCCACCTGTCTTGTCAACTCCGAAGGCTACATTTCCTCCATGTTTGCTCTTAAAATCCTGAAGGAGGGAACAATTTCCTGTCATATGTCGGGAGCATCCACTGTCAACATACCAGATGTTGTCAGGCCTTCTTTGATGTCCCTGAGAAAATACGAGAAATCAGTTAGATGGTGCAACCCAAGCCATGATGGTCTTCGGTTTTCTGTCTTTCCCATAATGCAAATTTCTTCTAAGATTGCATTTTCTAGTGGGTTAGGAATTCTAGGTACACTAGATTTCCTTTGACTGATTTTAGCTCTATCAGGAGAAGTACTTTGAGCTCTTCTCCTACTGAAGCTAATATCTGATGTTTGTCTGGTTTGAGACTTATGTCTCCTTGTTGTTTGTGTAAAGGTGTCATAAAATGATTTGTCATTGTCTAGAACAACCTTTTGGTGAGGAGTTTGTCTTGGTACTCCTGTCTTGTTTCTTTTAGTACGAACTGTTTGTTTCTCATTAGTTTTTACAACTTGAGTATGTGTGTTTTGCTTTTTGTTTTTCTTATTGAAAAAGCAAGTATCAGTACTATGATTGTTCCTTTTACAGATAGAACAATAGTAGTGAAAATGACAACTTTCAGTACTATGATTGCTCATGTGATAGTATTTGCAATATTTACCATATTTGCATTTTTCAGTCCTGTGAGTGTATTGATCACGCCTTTCACAATATGGTAAATCAGGATTATCTTGTTTGTTTGCAACTTTTGGTTTAAGTTTTATTTGAGAGGAATATTAAAAGTCACAGTTGATTGTTTTTAAGAATAGGAGATTTTCCTTTTCCTTTGTTTGTTTGTTTAGCAGAAACATTGAAAGATTCAATGTTCTTTCCACGAGAGCAGATGTCAAATCCTTGAGTCTGCTTTGTTTGTTTTGTTTGACCTTCAACCACACTTGAAACTTTGTGAGTTTTAGTAATTGGTTGAATGGACTCATCATCCAATAAGTCAGCAGCATCTTCATCACAAGATTGTTCATCAAATTCATTGTTTTCTCCTTGATAAAAATCTGTTGATTTTGTTTGTGGTGAATCATGACTTTTAACAAATTTTATCAAAGGTGTTCTATCATTTAATGATGACTTTGATGATGTTTATGATGATGGCTTTGAATCATCTGTTCTGTCATGTGGGTCAAGTGACTCACCCTATTTGTTTGTCATGGAATCAGGTAAAGGTATATAATTATCATTATATGGTGGATTAACTTTGTTATACCCCAAACCTGAAGGGTCTTTAAACGCCCTTTATTAAGCAAGAAGTTCTTCAAACTTCTTGTTGCTCACCTGAAACTTCTGAAGTTTCACTTTAGTTTTAGCTTGAAGTGTTTTAGATTCGGTCAAGGATACAAAGAGTTGCTCAACTTGAGCTGCCACTGTTAACTTTTCAGACATCAATTTGTCTAAATCATTTTGTAATGAAGGTATTTTGATGCCATATTGTTTTTGTTCTAATTTAAGACTTTCATTTAAAATGTTTGTTTCAATCACTTTCTTAGAAAGTTTGTCTGCATGTTCTCCGTATCTATTGACTTCATCTATGCAAGCTTGAGTGCATAGGTTCTCCTTTACCTCTTTCGGGATATCTTAAATTTTATCTTCAATATCTGCTATGAGGGCATGATCTGGAGATTGAATTTCAGCTTCATACATGCTCCAGTCACATTCACCATCCTTCTTAATGATCATGGCTGATGATTTCAATTGTTTACTTGGAATGTATTGTGTGATTTGAGGCGGAGTTGGTGCAGCTGGGATACTAATTGGTTGAGGGATCTGTCTGTTTGGATGGTAGCTGCTTGAGGCTTATGTGTGATTATTGTTTCTTTCAACTCTTGGCTGTTGACATTCTCTTAAGTAATGTCCATAAAGTTGACAATTGTAGTATCTGACTTTTGGTTTTGTCAAAACCAATCTTTGGTTTCGTCAAAACCAATCTTTGGTTTCTTGTCCATGCTAAGCCCTCTATTTCTTTGCCAAAACCTTTTTGATCTATATGCAATCACTGCCATAGACCACTGAAGATCCATTTCTTTAACCATGTCTGGTGGCAGTTCATCCAAATCTTGTTGAATGATCTGAGAGGGTGTGAGAATTGCACCCAAATATGCTTCAAAACTTGTTGAAAAGGCTGCATAAGCTGCATTCTGTTCTTCACTTTGAAGAATGATAGTGAGAGCATCAATGGGCTTATCAAACTTGTGTATGTTTTGATGCTTTGTCTGTTGTTGCTTGATTGAGCTTGAAGCATGATGATGTTGGTTATGTTTGCTTTGAGGAGTTGTTTCATGAGAAGCATGAACACCAGTCTTCTTTGACTTTTGTATGTTGTTGGATGAATCTAAGGCAGAGAAGAATGATGTCTCACTAGTGTCTAGGAATTCTTCATCTTCATCTTTACCAGTGTTTGTCAGAAAAGCATTGTCTGTATGTTGTAGTTCCTTGAACTTGTATGCTTCTACATGTCTGATGGTGTTGTTATTTCTAGATTTTTCATCTAGTTCTAGTGCTTTCACTTTAGCAACTAGAGAATCCAGGGACAGTGCTCCCAAATCTAATGTTGCTTTCATTAGAGACACTGACTGAGTCCAACTCTCAGGCAGTGTATGCAACATCTTTTTGTTGATTTCAACAGATTCGTATTTGAGACCATAAACAATCATCTCATTTACTAGTTGTACAAATCTGTGAAGTTGTTGGGGGATAGATTCACCCTGAACATGATGGAAAGTTTCATATTGGGTCCTTAATTTTTCTTTCTTGATTTCCCTAATCTCATCACTTCCTTCACACATTGTGTGAAGAACTTTCCATAGTTTATTGGCTATTTTGAAATTCTCAACTCGTGTTAAGATTTCAAATGGCAATGTCATTGCCAAATACTGTATGCTTTCATGTCTGTTTTACCTTCTTCAGTTCATCACCAACTATGTTCTTTAAACTAACTGGTTTTTGTGTGATATAGTCTGGACCCAAGTTCACAGGGATATATGGTCCTTCTGTTATGGTGGTCCACAAGTCTGGATCCTGAAAAATGATCCAATTTCTAAACATTATTTTCCATTGTTTGAAATCAGCCTTGTTTTTTCAGTCTCGGTGGTTTGAGACCACTGTTTGTTCCAGACAATTCGTCAGACATGTTTGTTCTAATTTTTATTTTAACGATTTAAGTTAGAATTAGTTAAAATATTTAGCTTGATGCTAAATTTGATTTATCCTAACGTCGCTAGGATTGTTTGTTAATTAATATAATTTTAATTAAGTTACCGAATAAATGTAATTAATTAATTTTAATTAATTTGATGGTACGAGAATGTTTCTCCTCGGTAACAGAAAGAATATTCTGTTAAGGTTATCACACCGTGACAATTGGTCAAAACCTTACCAAAAAGTCAAAACCCTTAGGAAAACAAAGTTTACTCTTAGAAACTTTACTTTTTGGATCAAAAAGTAACTTTTGTTAGAAAATTCAGAAGAAGAATATTGTTCTTCTTTGAATTTTCTGATAAACAACCCCAATAAATACGAAATGTGAATGTGAGTGTTTGAATAAAACTAGGGTTTTCTAGGGTTTGTTGGCGGCTAAAAAGTGAGTGAACAATACCCATGTATTGTTGTATCAAAAATCCTTAGAGACCGATGTGGTTTCTATGATTTCGTGATGTTTTTCGATTCATAAACAATGTATGAATGATTTTGAGCGATTTGTTTGATGAAAATCAATAGAACAGTAATCGTTTACTGTTTTATCAAGAAAAGCAGTAGAAATCGATGGATTTCTATGATTTTGCCATGTATCTGTTTCAAAAATAGTGTATGAATGATTTTAGAGGTTTTCAAATCATAAAAGCACAAAAATCCTTCTTCACAATGAACACAAACAGTAGATTAACTCATGTTTTGAACATTTGTTGATTGTATGATGTAGAAGAAGAAGAAGATGTGATGATTTGAAGCTCAAAATTTATGTTATGAAGCTAATGAACCACCGAAATCATGTTTGTTGAATGAGAGGATCGAAATCAATGTTTGATTGAGCCAAGGCTCTGATACCACCTGATGAAATCACACTTAACTTTAGTCAACATATTGAATATAAACTTTAGAAAGAATGATATTCAATATGAACAAGTTGTGTTTCTCCAAGGATCTTTTCTAATCTATCACAAATTCAACAAACACTAAACATGGTGCGGAAACCCATGGTTAATGTGTATGATTTCAGTGTATGTGTGTGTGTTTGTGTATGTTTGTTGTGAGTTAGAATACACAAGAAAATTGAAAATGCTTTTTTGATTGATAATCGATCAAAAGCTTACAAAGGATTAGGGTAGAGTGCTATTTATAGCCTATACACAAAAGCTATATACAATTACGATTCTACCCTTATGTAAATAAAAATTACATAAAAAATAATCCTAAGTGACTAAGTCATCCGCTGTGGAATTCAGTCATTCGCTGTGGAGAAGTTCATCCGATGTATGAACAGTTTGTTCATCCGTTATGATGGACTTGTTCATCCGCTGTGGGAACAGTTCATCAGCTGTGGTTATCCGCTGTGAACTTGTTCATACGCTGTGGATGTTGTTCATCCGCTGTGAACACTTGATTCATGTGCTGTGAAGCTTGTTCATCCGCTGTGAAGTTTCTTCATCCGCTGTGGGATAGATACTTCATCCGCTGTAGAATCTTCATCCGCATTGGACTTCCTTCATCCGCATTGATTGACTTGTGCAAAAATTCTTTATCTACAAATCTGAAAAAGAAATTTAGATAAATATTAGTGATTGTTATTGATGTTGATGATGTTAATGTGTTTCTAATGTATGAATTGTATGTTGAAACACATGTGGATGATTGTTTTGATAATGGCAAGCATTATATTTTCTTGCATTAATTCTTAATGCACTTTGTTGAGTCCAACAACAAAGGCTTGAGAGGAACTTGTCTCTTGGAATGGGCTTCCTTGAGTATAGTTCTCCCTTGGTGTCTCTAGGAAGGTGATGAAAGGACCCTTTTGTTAGATGTCAAGGTAGCATATGAGATGATGTTGGGGTTCTATGCTATCCCTTTCCGTCACATGAAGGGCTGAACCCATTTGATTGCTAGAGTTACCAGATGAACCTTGCATGTTCATCTCCATCTGGTATCCACTAAGAATGCCATACAACTCTGTCAAAGTGAGAGTCTTAAGGTTCTCAGCCCTCATGATTACAACAAAATAAAGTGTCCATTGCCTAGGAATATAGGACATACACTTCCTTACAATATCCATGTTCTCAAGAGTTACTCCAACATCCTCTAGAGTATACATAATCTCAATATACCTGAAGTATTGTTGAGTCATGGTCTCACCTGTTTTGAAGGTCAAATTTTCAAACTGCTACTTCAGGAGATCCTTCTTGTTCTCCTTGGCTTCAGTGGAACCCTCATACATTAGTTTTAATGCATCCCACAGCTGCTTAGCTGTTTTGCATTTCTTGAAACCTCTGTATACAGAGTTTGGAAGAGTAGTCTGAAGGGCTGTCATGGCCTTTTGATCAATTTCTACTCTCTTTCTATCTTCATCTGAGTAGTCAGCCACATCCTTGGGGATCATACCACCTCCAGCAGTAGCTGAAGAGGTGCTTGGTATGTAAGGTCCAGTGACAACAGATTCCCAAATTCTTAGGTCTTGACACTTGATGAAGCCTTCCATTCTTTGGCACCAAGTGTCAAAGTCATTAAGAGTGATCAGTGGGGACTTTATCATGTTTCCATTTTCCATATCAGCTTTAGAGATAGCTGCTATTTGAACGGTTAAGTATTTTGTGTGTGTGAGGGATCACAAGATGGTGGGGTCTTATATCAAGAGCCTGAAATGCTCTGATACCAATTACATGACCGGTTGAAGGGTATGCACTTACAACACAACATTACAAAGAGGAGAGTGTACAACAACACTTAACAATTCAAATGGGGAACTAGGAAAATCAGTTTTGAGAACTAAGAAACACAAGTGTATTTGAGAGAGAACAAGAACAACACAAGTAATTGGTTTTCAAGGTTGATGTATATTGCTCTCTAGTTCTTTACAAATGTTTCCAAAGTTCTTCTTATAAAAATACAAGGACCAGAAATACTTATACTATAACCTACAGTCAGCAATACTTTGAATGCCAGCTGGATACATGATCTAGACAACAAAATCAATGTAGAGTCAAAAGACAGATTGCCTTTTGAGTAGTTACTATGACATGCCATACCTCACATCCTAATATATTACAAAAAGGATAAAGTACATAAAGTGAAAAGTTACAGACTCAAGACCTCAATGTACAGTTACCAAAAGCATGGACCTTTTCACTAACTCATGTAAAGTTGGTGTCTTATCAGAGTTGCAGCGGAAAGGGGTCCAGCTTTAGGTAAAAGTACATCAGATAAAGCATGTGATAAAAAAGTCATCGGAAGAAATATGTCTTCAATAGTTGGCTTTGGAACACTTTGTCTTTGAAGCTTCAGAAGACTTCATCTTTTGGCTTCGGAAGATATTGGTCTTGGCTTCGGAAGATTTCACACTTAGAGTAATTTCTAAGGTAGTGTGTGAAACTTCCAAAGCATTCCACTTCAGTACACTTGTGAATGCATACAGGAGAAACTTTAGGTGTTTGGGTTGCATCAGCCTTACAAATAACGTTACACCCTTATAATGAAATAGAGAAAATAGAAACAGAATTTTTGGCATTTGAAATGAAAGATGTATCACATCGGGAGTATACTGATAGGTATAATGAATTATATAGATTAGTGCCATATCTAGTAACTCCAGAAACAAAAAGGATAGGCAGATATATTTGGGGTTTAGTACTCCAAATAAGGGGAATGGTCAAATCTGTAATGCCAAAAACTTTTCAGGATGCAGTGGCTTTAGCAGGAAGCTTGGTGGATGAAATGATCAGGAACGGTTCCTTGACCAATGCAAGGATGGGAAATAAGAGGAAATGGAATGGCAGTACTTCTGATGAAAGATCCGGAGGGAACCAACGGAGAAGAATAACCAGACACCCAGTAAGAAATTTCTTAGGGGCAGCACAAGAAAAGAGACCTTAAACGGAGGGTCAACTATGGTGTAACAATTGTAAGAGATACCATCACGGTAAGTGCATGATTACAATTTGTTATAATTGTGAAAAGAAAGGACATATATCCCGAGACTGTAAGGGACCTGCAAACCCTAAACCAGTTTGCTATCAATGTGGAAGTGAAAATATTTCACAATGAGTGTCCGGAGTTGAAAAAGAAAGCTCCCACAAATAATTCGCGTGGTAGAGCCTTTGTGTTGCAGGCTAATGAAGCATGACAAGAACCAGAAGTAGTAATGGGTAAGTTTCCTATTAATAACCAACAAGCAACTGTGTTATTTGATACAGGAGCGACACGTGGTTTTGTTTCGCATGCGTTTAAGCCTTTACTTAACCTAACCTCAGAAAAACTGAAAAGTAAATATATGATAGAGTTAGCTGATGGAAAAATAATTGAGGCTAGTGAAGTTATTCCTGATTGCACAATGATTTTAGATGATCATTGTTTTAGTATTGATTTGATTCCTATTGAGGTAGGAGGTTTTGATGTTGTTATGGGTATGGATTGGTTATCTAAGAATCAAGTTGAAATTATTTGTGGAAAAAGAATGATTAAAATTCCTACAAATAAGAATAATACAATCCTTACACTATATGGTAAAAAACCTAGAGGTACTATAAAGATAATTTCATGTAAGAAGGCACGGAAATACTTGAGAAAGAAATGTTTAGCGTTTCTAGCTCATATAGTAGATACACACTTAGACATGAAAAACTTAAGAGATGTTCCTATTATTAGAGAATACCCAGAAGTATTTCCTGTTGAACTACCAGGATTGCCACCCCCTCATCAGGTAGAATTCAAAATTGAATTAGTACCAGAAACTACCCCTATAGCCAAATCTCCGTATCGTTTAGCACTAACATAGATGAAGGAATTAATGAGCCAACTTCAGGAATTGTTAGATAAAGGGTTTATACGTCCTAGTGTATCCCCTTGGAGAGCACCAGTTCTATTCATTAAGAAGAAAGATAGAACTTTCACAATGTGCATTGATTATCGAGAACTCAATAAGGTAACCATAAAGAATAGGTATCCTCTCCCTAGGATAGATGACCTATTTGATCAACTGCAAGGATCTAGTTATTTTTCCAAAATAGACTTAAGATAAGGATATGACCAGTTAAGAGTACAAGAGGAGGATATTTCTAAGACTGCATTCAGAACACATTACGGACATTATGACTTTCTTTTAATGCCATTTGGATTAGCAAATGCTCCTGCGGTATTCATGGATTTAATGAATAGGGTATGTAAACCTTATTTAGATAAGTTTGTCATAGTATTTATAGATGACATCTTGATCTATCCTAAGAGTCAGGAAGAACATGAGATACACCTAAGGTTAACTTTAGAACTACTTTGGAAAGAACAACTATATGCCAAATTTTCAAAATGTGAATTTTGGAAAAGGGAAGTATAATTCTTAGGACATATAGTTAACTAAAAGGGAATCTAAGTTGACCCAACAAAAATTGAAGCAATTAAGAAATAGGAAATTCCAAAGACACCAACTGAGGTGTGATAATTCTTAGGTTTGGCAGGATACTATAGAAGGTTTATAGAAAATTTCTCAAGAATAACCCAACCTTTAACAGAATTAACCTAGAAAAAGAAGAAGTATGTGTGGGAAGAAAGGCAAGACAAGGCATGCGAACTATTAAAGAATAAGCTATGTAGTGCTCCTATCCTAACACTTCCAGAAGGAACAGATGACTTTGTGGTATACTGTGATGCATCACACCAAGGTTTTGAATGTCTTTTAATGCAACGTGATAAGGTAATTGCGTATGCATCTAGGTAGCTTGGAGGTAGTGAAAAGAATTACACTACACATGATTTAGAATTAGGAGCACTAATGTTTGCATTAAAGATTTGGAGACATTACTTGTATGGAACTAAGTGCATAATTTATACAGATCATAAGAGCTTACAACATATATTTGATCAGAAGATGTTAAATATAAGACAATGGAGATGGATAGAATTATTAAGTGACTATGATTGTGAAATCAAATATCACATAGGAAATAATAAAATGTACAAGGATTTGAAAAGACAATATTGGTGGCCAGGTATGAAAAGATCTGTTGCTGAATTTGTGGACAATGTGATGTTTGTTCTAGAGTTAAGGCTGAATACCGGAAAACCTTCAGGATATTTACAACAACCAGAAATCCCTGAATGGAAGTGGGATCAGATCAATATGGATTTTGTAACTAAGTTGCCAAGAACCACCAGTGGGTGTGACACAATATGGGTTATAGTAGAAAAACTGACTAGGTTAGCCTATTTCATACCTATAAGAGAAGATTATAAGATGGAAAAGTTAGCAAAAATTTATATGAAGGAAATTGCGTCTAGACATGGAATACCCATATCAATAATATCTGATAGAGATAGTAGGTTTACTTCAAGATTCTAGCAAACTTTACAAAAGGCCTTAGGAACTCAAGTAAATATGAGTACAACTTACCATCCCCAAACAGATGGACAAAGTGAAAGAACAATAGAAACATTGGAAGATATGTTACGAGCTTGTGCGATAGATTTTGGTGGTAGCTGGGATTCACATTTACCATTAATTGAATTTTCATATAATAATAGTTATCACGCTAGTATTGGAACAACCCCATTTGAAGCTCTATACAGAAAAAAGTGTAGGTCACCTCTATGTTGGAATGAGGTAGGAGATAGACAACTTATAGGTCCAGAACTTGTACAGGAAACAACTGATAAGATTAGTGAAATTAAGAACATATTAAAAGCAGCACGTGATAGGCAAAAGAGTTATGCTGATAAGGGAAGAAAGCCTTTCGAATTTCAGATAGGAGATAAAGTGTATCTAAAGATATCACCATCAAAGGGAGTTATCCGATTAGGGGAGAGAAATAAGTTAAATCCTAGATATGTTGGCCCTTTTGAGATAATAGATAGAATTGGTTCTGTAGCTTACAAGTTAGACTTACCACAGGAACTAAGTGAGATACACAATACATTTCATATGTCTAACTTAAAGAAATGTCTAATAGATGAAACATTAAGGGTTCCAATACAAGAAATCAAAATAGATAAGAAACTCCAGTTTGTAGAAGAACCAGTAGCTATTATTAACAGAAAAGTAAAAAGTTTGAAAAGAAGTAAGATCCCGACAGTGAAAGTAAAATGGATTTCAAAAAGAGGACCTGAATTCACGTGGGAACGAGAAGATGAAATCAAGAAAAATTATCCTCGTCTATTTTGAGGCTAAACTTAATGACAAGAACAGTTACCCTCTACCCCAATGGAAAATGATTATCAAGGAATTTCGGGACGAAATTCTTTTTACGGGGGGAGAATGTGACAACCCTATAAGTTCCAGGTTAGAAAAACATTTTAAGGTTATCTTTTGATATACATTACATTAATATATTTACCTTACATGTATATATTAATTGAATGAGTAAATTATGTGTGTGTATGATGTGCATGCATGCATTTTATGTATGCATGTATGTATATATATCTAAAAACTATGACAGACACACACACACACATATATATATATATATATATATATATATATATATATATATATATATATATATATATATATATATATGTAATGAATTAAAGAACAAAGCTTAATCAAATATTATCAAACAAGATTTCATCAAGAAACCTTGAATCAAAACTAAAACGCTTAAAACACCTAAACACCAAAACAAACACAACTTTGATCTAACCTGATCGACTAGGGCATTAAATAACCTGATTAAGCACCTAAATCCTTAACTAAACTAAGCTTAATTATAAAGAAACCAATTAACACCAAATGGGGACACCTAGCCAACCATACACTAATCATACATAATCACTTGACACCTAAGTGCCACTTAATAAGTCTAAAACACCAATTCATTAAACCTAGTCTAAAAACTCAAGATGCTACTCCATTTCCCTTGAATCCTCAGCCGATTTCAAGAACTCACCATCACCATTATTGATTTCTTTACAAACAAATTACAAAGTACTATATGTAGTGATTTACACCTAGCCTTACTTGACACCCATCTCTCCCTAAGCTTGACACATAGTAACTCTAAAAGGAACACATCATCTAGCCTAGTTTTAGCAATGATTACACAAGCCACAAACCATTCTTAATAACCCTCTCGGTTGAATGCCCAAAGCACCGAATAACCTTCATTCCTAGAATCATACTAGCCTTGTGTTTTCTCTCGGCACCCACCATGCCAAAGCAACCTTCTCACCACCTTTTCTTCCTCATGGTTACAACACCCGCCAATATTACCACTTCTTTCATCAACCTTCAATATCTCTCGGTTCTCTCTTGTCTTTCAGCTACCATATCCACCAACACCACCATCTCTCGGTCTCTATACATTCACAACCATTACCACCTGGGAACACCACCATCCTCTTACACTCTTTCTCGGTTTTTACACCACCATCACACACCATCATCATCTAAACACCTATCATCCTCATCAATCTAAGTATTCACCTTCAAATATCAAGAACCTTGACCTCAAGCTTAGGACATCAAGAATTCAAATCTTTTATCAACCGTCCTTCACCATCTTCTCGTCAAACAAGGTTAGAAAGCCTTAGTTATGTAATTAAAAGAAGTATGTGTTCAAACAAACACATACATAATTATCATCAAAGAATACCCATAAACACATGTTATCCATTTTAAAAACTCAGTAAGAAATGGATAAAGAACTAAGAAAAAAGGTTTTAAACCAAGAAGGTTAAACAAGAAGAATTACAAATAAAATCTTTAAAGTCTTAGTATTCTTATTAAAATTGGATTAAATACTTAAATGACTGTGATTGTGGGAATAAAATCAGAAATATGTTTAGAAATACTAGTATTATCAATCTGCAAAATTTTGATATATTAAAATTGAGTAAATTAATTTATGTGATTGAATTAAGGGAAAATTAAGAAAAATAATATGTGGAAGAACCAAACCTTGTAAAAGTATAGAAAAAATATATAATAACCCTTGTATATTATAGAAGTTCCAGAATAAGTTTTGTGATTAACTTCACTTATATGACTGAGATTTGCTTTTTTATATATGATCTGTAATAGTAAAATGAAATAAAATATCTAAAGAGTGGGATAAATTATGAAACTTTAACATAAATAATGATATTCTGGATTTGACAGTATGTGTAAATTTTGTGATTTTTCTTGATTTTTGAAAAATTACAATAAACTGTTTATTGTGAACTATAACCCAGGAAAATTATGGGATGAAATAGATTTCAAAAGAATCCTTCTGGAAAATTTTGGGAATTTTACAAAAATAGTAGCTACTTTTTCCTATTTATGTTAATTTTGTATTAATTCTAGAAAATTATCTGAATTTAGTTAATAGCTGAAATTTTTCTGTGTTTATTAGTAATTTTTAGATGATGTTACTATTAAAATTTTGGAAAATATGAGTAACTGTAGTTACTGTTTTGGAATTTTAACTGAGGTGCTGAAAATTTTAAAGAAATATATTTTGACTTATAATTATTTTATAGGTTTTCGCAGGAATTGAGGTGAGATTCATAGCCTCGTTTTTATATTATGAGTTTTGGGGGGAAAAAGCATACTATTTTGTGTTTGATGTAAATAAATAAGACTTTTTAAGATAAACCGTAATGTTGTCGTAAGTTACAACCATTAATTCGGATGAGAAACCGTCTGATAATATAGCTAGCGCTACTTAGAAAAATATTTTCTGCACTAACAGGATGAGCGTTGTGATGCTAAATTATCTGATTTTTGTGATTTGTATTTGTGACAGTTATGAATCACATGGCATATAAGTAAGTTTGGTTGTAATCTTATTTATGTTGCATCAATATGTTTTGTTTAGTTATTAAACCAATGTTTCTCACCAACATTGTGTTGATAGTTTTTAGTATGCTTTCTCAGGAGAACGGAATGACTAACAGCATTATGTTCTCGTTTGATGTGTACAATGGTTGGGGCGAAGTTATGGGAAGACTTGTGTGAAAATAACTGTTAACATATTTGAGTCTAGCATAATCGTGGATGCACACATCCACTACTAATGAAGAAATATGAAGCAGTTAAAGATTTCGTGATTAGGTTACATGTATTAGTCTTTAAGTAGACAAATTTTGTAAACTTTATGTAATCTACGGACTCACTATATTATATATGATATTATGTTGTTATGTTTTTAATTGTTGTTATGATTATTGATTTATAATAAATATGTTTTGAGCCAAAGAGTCACATCCAAGCATTTTATGCTTCCGCCGGGATGTGTGATAATGTTAAACTCAACAGCATTAGGTCCTTATGGGGATCTATTGAATTGACAGATATAGATGGTGTAAAGACAATATCTAGAAGAATCAATGGTGAACATACACTCACCATCACTGAACAAAGACAGTATCTGGAAGAATCAATGCTGATGATACACTCACCATCACTGAACAAACTGTGAAACAATGTCTACAGTTTAGTGATGATGTTGACTCTCCCTTAGAGCTAGAAGATGATGAGATCATGACATTCTTTGCAAATATTGGATATGAAGGAGGTTAAGGGAAGCAAATAGTAAAGGGAATGGTAGTTTTACAGTGGAGATTCGTAATTCACTTGCTCCAGCACTGTCTATCTAAGAGGAAGACTGGATAGAATGATATTCCCATCACTACATCTTTGACTATATGTCCCTTATGCATAAACAGACAATTCAACATGTCTGCATATGTGTTTAATGGCTTAGTGTCCAATATACAAGAATGGAGAAGGCACGTGTTTTTGATGTATCCAAGATTTCTTCAATGCTTTATTAATGAAGCCTTTCCAGACATGGCACCTGAAGGACCTGTAATGGATATTCCCCATTACAATGCCAAATCCTACAAATACATCAAGAAAAGAGATCCCAGGAACATCTACAGTGGAACTTTCTTTTATCTGCTTCCATGGATGTTGCAATAGAATCCAGAAGAACTTCCTGATATACAAGAAGAAGAAGTTGCTCATATTGATGAGCATGAAGTTATAGAAGAACAATAGCTGCTCATGATCAACAACCTGTTGATGAGCAAAATGAAGAAGCTGATGAAGGAAAAAGGACAGTGTCACCACATGTTTATGTAGGTGGTGATCTTCACACTAGGCCTTCTGTTCAAGAAGCTGACATCCCATCACCTTTTAGATCATCTCTAATTCAACCTCCACTATTATATCCTGTTCACTTTTCTCCAATTCATTCATCTCCAACAGCCGTTGCTGCTTCAATTGACACTGGTGAATCTGCCTGTTCATCAGATGGATCTAAGTCATCATCGGATGAGGAGGATCAACATGCTGAGAAGCCTGAACGATTAGTCCAATCAGAGGCCGGTGCTTCAGAAGGTTATGCCGAATCTAAGGTTAACCAACCAAATGCTAAAGATGAGATGATCTCAGAGCTATTGTTGAAAGTAGCAAGAATGAAGAAACTGCTTGAAGAAGAATCTGGTATTATTAGAGGTATTATTAGAGACAGACTTCAAGAGTTAGCTGAGAATGAAAAAGAGCTTAAAGAGCTGAAAAAAATATGAGTCTGAGAAAGAAGAGAAAGATAAATAGATTGATAGACTCAAAGTAGCTCTGAATCAAGTAAGAGAAGAAATAAGTGGACATGTGGAATCTATAACTATTCATACTCTTGCTATGGAAGAACAAGAGAATCTGCTTGATGTTTAAACTGACATTATAGTTGATCTTTGTAGGCAAATAGAAGCACTATCAAAAGGAGTTTCTAAATTGAAATTTTGATAAAGATCAAAGAGGAGTTGGCTAAATAAAAAGGAAAGAAAGATAATGATGAATCCAAAAAGAAAAAGGTGATAAGTGTGAAAAAGAAGAAGACACAAATGATGATGCAAGTGTCTCTGGTGAGAGCAGCAGTGATAATGATGACTCTCTACCTTCAAAGAGACAAAGAACAACAGAATCTGTTAAGGAAGCTGAATGTATTGGTGAAAGGGAGGAAGAAGGGAGTATGGCCATGTTTGTGTATTCTGGTCAACCCTCTAAGGAAATTCATGATAAGGGGTCTGAACATAAAGAGATGATTGAAGAATTTGACAGATACTCTTCTAGAGATTTCATCATTGATGAAGATTTTTAGGATTTTGTTAGAGACCCAAGAACTGCAAGAGTGAAAGACGTCATCTTTAACATGCTAGTTTCGTAGAAGAGAAAGGTAATTTTGCAGGAAATGAGTAGTTTCGCAGAGCTACTTTCGCAAAAACTAGTTTTGCAGCCCAGAAGGTAATTTCGCAAGCAATTTCGGTAGCAATTTCGCTAGCCGGAAGCTTAAAATTGCTTAGTTTCGCCGACAGATTCGCACGAAACAAGCTTGAACTTTCGTTCAGGGGTACTTTTGACAACAATTTCGCTTGAAAGTGGACACAAGCACTGTTGAACTTTCGTTTAGGATTTCTACTTTCGCAGAAATGCAAAAAAACAACTCCGAAGTGCAAACTTGTAGTTTCGCAGAGTAAAGGTGACAGTTTTGCTGGTTGATCAGTAATTTTGCTGGATGAATCTGAAAACCTTTTTTAAATCCGAAAACAATCTGAAATCACCCAAATCTCAATGGATTTTAGATCTGATGATTCACAGATCTTTCCCATCCAGAAACAAGCAAAATTCAATCAAATTCCATGACAAATACACTCAAATTTGATCCAGAATTGATGAAATAGTGATATTGAACAAAAACAACCAAAAACCACAAACAATCAAGAGCACTAAGGCTCTGATACCATTTTGTTGGTCCATATGATTGATTTTCAGTACAAATGAAGGTTTGAATCGTTCAATATCATAAACAATAACAAACACAAAGATGAAGATGAATAAGAACAAGCTAAAAGTATTCTACTATAAGCAATAAAGCACTAATACAATCAAAAGTAGAAAAGCTCAATATACTTCAGTGAATGACAGCTTGAAAATGCCTCGTGCAACATAAATACATGATTAGGGTTTTTACAAGGATGCCCAACAATGAGCAAGATCAATTCTATTTATAACAGTCTTAGTTTCGTAGACAGTTTCACTGACTGCGAAACTGTGCTGCCAAAACTATAGTTTCGCCCGGCAGAAACAACAGTTTCGTCGGGTGAACCAAACAGCTGACTATGAGCGAAACTACAGTTTCGCTCATAGTTTCGCTGGACTACAAAATTACATAAACTAAACAAATCAACATACAAAAATAAACTAACATTAAACCTATTACAAAGTAATATAAATATAAACTAATCTAAGGTGAGTCCAACCTATACTTGATCTTCAGTGATCGTGGAAATTGACTACATGTTCAAAATGAACTTGGTCTTTGAAGAGCTGAAGTAGACAAGTGACAATCCATGTAACTATGTTTCTTTGTTTAGACTGATCTTAAGACTTGGGGCATTAGATATTTGAACATCCTAGCATTACGTTTGATGGAATATATGGATGTCATGTAACCAATTCAAGTATCATTCTTGGTATATCGTTGGTGTGGTGGGAACGCTGCAAGGCCTATATATAAACATCTTCGGTATACTAAAGATGTGCTTAAACTAGGCTATGTGATGATCCTAGAAGTTTAGAGTTCATGACGTGCAAGCCAAAGTAGTACGAATGGAAAGTTGGAGCAACAGCCCTGACCCGTTGCATTGAGAAAATTAGAACATATGTAGACATCGAGATCTGTGCTGAGAATCCAAAGGTAATCTGTGATTGTTTATTCATCAATAGGCGAAGAATTAATGCAATAGAATGCCTAAACACTAGTTCAAGGTTTGGAGGTTACAATGGCCATGGCTTTGGATTAGCTTAAAAGATTTGTAACTGACGAGTACTACGTTGTGGACTAGATGGAAAAGTTAGATTTTAAGTCTTGAAGCAATGGCAGAATATGGTCATGACGCCCATTCCTAAGAATTCTACAAGCAGGCAAAGCATGTGCCATAACTATTTCATATAAGTCAAATAAAGTTGCGAGCACATAAGAGGGTTGGTTCCATAGTCATAGAATGATGGTCGCTACTGCAACCCCAACCATTTAGAGTGCAATACTGACGATATGTAGTTTGGTCGATGAGATGGTTCATGTTAGAGCTTCGAGAAAGCTAGTGAGATGAAGAATAACGTCAGGGAATCGGGTGAGGGAGATGGTGCTTAAATGGACAGGAAGGACAAAGCAGTGAAAGGATATGTAGTTGTTGTGCTGGCAATGAAGGACTGTACCGACACTTGTCTGAAGTGTACCAAGTGTAATCTGCACCATCGGATTATGATGCCACGTCATGTATATTTCAATTTCAAGCAATCGGAGCCCTTACAAGTGCTTTAAGGTGCTGGTGAACCCAATTGTGTCGATTAATGTGGCCAAATAGGTAAGAGTTCGACATTGGCATTATGAGTGTGGAAGCCAGGAGCATTATTGAAATTCATATGCGACGTTAAATGGGATTCAAGGTGAAATGGTTGATAAAAAACAAATGAACAATTCAAAATTTGGCCTACAACTTGTGCAAACACAGAGCATGTTAATATGGCAACCTTGTTCATAGAATGGCATTAGGGATTGGTGTTAATAATGCCCGAAAGGACCTAGATGTAGTGGCTTGACTCTTATAACTAAGTTGGACTTGACCCTAATTATGAGGATACATGTTATGAAATAGGCTAATGGTAGCCTTGTAAATACTAGAAATATATATATATATATATATATATATATATATATATATATATATATATATATATATAGGACTGTTTTGTGCTATTTGAGGATCATGACTTTATAATAGATCTTATATGATCTGTGCTTGGAAGTTTTAACATGGTCATAGGGTTGGAATGGTTATCAGGGAATAGGGCTGAGATTATCTTCAACGAGAAGACTACTCGCATGCCATTGTAGAATGGTGAGACACTTGACATGAATGGAAAGAGATCAAACTAGGACAAGATGTAAATCATGAACATGAAGGTGGAGGAACAAGGGTTAGATGACATACTCGTTGTGCAACAAGTTCAGGAAGTATTTTTGAAGGATTTGGCATAATTGCCTCCTTAACAATAGTTGGACTTTCAGACTAACCTAGTACCTAACACAATGTATTTTGCTAGGGTTCGTTATCATTAGCACTTTTGGAGATACAAGATCTCTCTAATCAACTTCAGGATATTAGATAAGAGGTTTATATGACCCAGTGACTCATCAAGGGACACTAGTGCTTTGTGTTAAGAAGAAGGATGGGATCCTTCGACGTGCATGGACTATTAAAAGCCGAATAAGCTAACGGAAAGAACCGTTATCTTTTACTTGGGTAAATGACTTTTTCGATCAGGTTCAATCGTCAACGTACCTTTGAGAATATTGATCTCCATTTGGAAATCATCAACTTAGAGTACAAAAGGATGACATACTGAAGAAAGCATTTAGAACTCGTTACATAGATTACGAGTTCATAGTTATGCATTTTGGGCTACCAAAGGCACGTATGGTGTTCACGGACTTGATGAATCGGATGTGTGATTCATTTCTAAATGAATATGTCATAGTGTTCATTGAGGATATTTTGATTTATTTGAGGACAGTGAGGATCATGAAAAACATGTAGGGATAGTCCTGGAATTATTAGAAAATGAGAAACTATACGCTAGTTCTCCAAGTGTGTCATATATACTGAACATAAAATTTTTCAACATATTTTTCATAAAAAAAACTGAACATGAGAGAGAGAGATGTTGAATTGGGTTTTCCAGTGAGTCACTGTGAAATCTGATGTCACTCGGGAAAGGCAAATGTGGGTTCGGACGTGTTAAGCCATAAGAAAAGAGTCAAATGCATGTATGTCAGGGCATTAGGAATGGAGGTTCATTTAGGTATCAAGTACAACATCAATGTTACTCAAGTTCAGTCGCTAAGAAGACCGAACGAGCATGATGAGCCTTTGAGAGGTCTGGACAAACAGTTTGTACAAAAGAAAGATGGAGGATTGTACTTTATAAAGAAAATTTTAGTTTTATTTATTGGAATGTGTAGACATTGGTGATGGACGAATCATAAAATTTTACGTATATTATTCATCGTGGTGCTAACAAGAGGTACCATGATCGTTATGTAAGGCCCCGTTCCCAGGACGCTTACAGTTTGGACCGTCATCGCATAAATCCTTTTAAAACATACATTACTTTTGCAGCATAACTTAAAAACTTTCATTTATAATTAAAAGATTTCATTTCATTACATTACATCATTTATTTTTATATCAAAATACAATAACATGTCAAAATATGGATGTCAGACTCAAAACGCTCCCAGTAGCATATGCATCCATGCCAGCAACTCCTCAACATCAACAAAATACCTGCCAACTATTATGCATATCAAAAGTCAGCGACGTTGAGTGAGTTCTAGTTTTATAATAAAAATACTTTACTTCCTTTGAAAACCAAAACTTTACATTCGTTCGTGGTCATACATCATACGTACACATTGATAACAATTAATATTATCTTCATCATCGTTTGTTCATTCATTCATTCCTTCTTTCGCTAGTTATTAACGCATATTATCATATGGATCCCGTCACATGCAATACCCCCGTCCCCTACTGAAGACAGTACCAGGGTACGTGACAAGGAATCCCCTTCGAGTCAATCTTAAGGATTGAACTCCCTTCTAGTCAATCTCAATCATTGCACTCTCTTTGAGTCAATCTCAATGATTGCACTCCCTTCGAGTCAATCTTAATGATTGAACTCCCCTCGAGTCAATATTAGACTCCCTTCAAGTCAATCTCAATGATTGAACTCCCGTCAAGTCAATAGTAGACTCCCTTCGAGTCAATCTCAATGACTGAACTCCCTTCCAGCCAATAATAGACTCCCTTCGAGTCTATCTCAAGGATAGACTCCCCGTGTGCATCCCTCGGTTAGCTAAACCGCACACAGCTAAGCTAACGACAAAGTGGTCGTGCACCTCCCTTCGTTTGCTTGCAAGCCTTTTCATTCGTTTATTACGTTCCACTTTTCATTATTGTTATCTTTCACTTCATTACATAATACTTTACCTTGATTCATTCATACATCATACCACATAAAGACATAACATAATACATAACATAATACATAAGTTTTGAAAACCGTTTAATGAAGAAAGATAACACATCACACACACACACATATACACATCATAAACCTCATCATATCATCATGCATACATCAAGCATAAACCATCTCATCATAACAGAACCTATCTCAACCATTTACCAAGATGAAGCACAATTAAACATTTCAAGCGCATGAGCATAAAAATTCTAATTATAAAACGTCTAGGCGCATTAGCACTATGCAGGCGTATGAGCCCTGCTTAGGCGCATTACCACTATGTAGGTGCAAGAGCCCTACTTAGGCGCACCAACACAGGTGCATGGGTGCATGGGCACTATTTGGAAGCATGCCTAACACGTAGGCACATGGGCACTCTAGGCGCATGGGGTACTGTTCAGGCGCATGGCCCACTTAGGCGCATCAACACTTATTCTGGGCGCATGAACCACTGTTCAGGCGCATGTCCACTATTTAGGCGCATGACCTTGGGTGCATGAGGACAGTTAGGCGCATGAGGACAGTTAGGCGTATGAGGTAAGTTTGGCGCATGATAACATTCTGAAATATTTTCTATGCTACAAACATAACCCAAATACTAATCTAACACCTCCCAACACAGGTCTATCATACTGAACGCATTTAGATATACTTGACGTCAATTCTAACCCATAAACAAACTTAAAACATACATATACAGAACATCCTTCGAACAACAAGCTGAAAACTCCCAGTTACTCTAAAAATCTTTTGTTTGGTATGCATAATAGCCCCAATACTTAGAAAACTAGTAAAAGAGGGGTTCTAGAAACTCACCTTGAACAGCCTTTGAGCAATTCACTTTAGATCCGAGACTCTCCTGTAATTCAACACTAAAAATCCTGAAAACATGCACTTTGCAACCTCTTCTTCCTCTTTCTCTCTCTAAAACCGAGAGCTTTTCCCTTCTTTCTTTGTTCTTCAACCGAGAGCAAAAGCATATTTCTTTTAAAGTGGGCAGCCATACCTCCAATTTTATTAAAATAATAGGTTTTGTACATTGTACACTTTACTCCCCTCCACTTGTGCCCATTATCTTTCCTTTCTAGATACTTTTCTTTTCTCTTCTTTAAAATAAAATTCGGGGTGTTACACGTTAGGACTTGTATTGGTGTTCTTGAATGAAAAGGGACATAGCTAACTATGGGCGCTATCTTTCTATTTGTTCAAGGGCCAAAGCGGGGAATCAAGACCACCTAGCCTATTGCAACAACCTGAGATTCTAGAATGGACGTAGAATATGCTCATTTGGACTTCATCATGAACTGGTAGTGGGAATGACTTGATTTGGGTTATTAACCATATCGCCCATTTCCTGACTATTCACGAGGAGTACAAGATGGAAATGCTGGCAAGGATTTATGTTAGTGAAATTGTGGATAAAAATGGAGCACCTTTGTCGATTGTCTTCGATCTTGACAGCACTTCATGCCATGATTCTTGCAGAGCTTATCAGAAGGTGATAAGAATGCATCAGGACATGAATACAATTCATTACTCTAAATGGTCTAAGTCAGTGAACTATTAACACATCCTAGGATATCTTAAGGTCTTGATTAGCGACCTTGGAGGTCGGTAGGACATTCACCTACAATTAGTTGAGTTCCCTTATAACAATAGCTACCATTGGAGCATTACATTAGCACAATTACTATATTAGCACCATTAGATGTATTTTACAGATGCAAGTGTCAGCCATATATATAATGGGTAGAACTCATTCAAGATTCAAATGATTTGGGCTTTAGATGTAGGACAGACTAAAGGCAGCACAAGATTGTCAGAAATTTACACTAACAATCAAAGGAAGCCTTGTTCTAGGCACATCCTCTCTGACATTAGTTGAATTGAAATTTAGTTATAGTTGGTTAATAATACACTATCAAGGTGTTAGCAGTGTGGTGGGTTAGCTACGGTACACCCTATATATAAACACTAATGGTACTCTTAATATGTAATCAGAACCAAACCGGGACCTAACTTTAGGTAATAGACAACAGCCATATTCTAGAGGTTTGAAGAAATAGGTTGTAGACCTAAACAGTCATTTCTAGAGACCTTAGTTTATGAGCTGGATACGAGTTGTTGCCTTAGAAGATATTGTCTGCTTTACCAAAAAGAACAAATTAGCACCTATATTGATAAGTGCAATTAAGACTTCCAAACAGATTTGATTAGTAAATTATCAGTTTGAGTTACAGCAAGGATCGAGAGGGGTTCATGACACGTCCCATGCGTCAAAACTCAATTAGTGTCTTACTTATGAGACCTTATATGTGTCAATCGAAGAAATACGAGTGGACAGTAAACTTCGATTCGTCGAAGAACTGGCTGAGATCATGATTATGAAAAATTAAACTTTGAAGTATAGTAAAATCCTGATCATAAAGATTAAATGGAACTCAATGCGAGAACCTATATTTTATCTATGCATGTGAAGATCAATAAAGGATTAAGTACTTTCACCTATTCACAGAAGCGTTGTAATTGATAACCCCGACAAAATTTCAGGACGAAATTCTCTCAACGGGAAGATACTGTGACATCCGTCACCAAAGTAGGTGTATTGAGCGTTGACTTTGACTTTGACTTTTTGACTTTGACTCTTTGACTTTGACTTGATTTAAATAATAGTTTTGACTTGAAAGTTGATCTAATGATGATATGATATGAGATTAGTGCATAAGATGTGTAGACACGTTAAGTTCTAGAACTATGTATTACGGACTTAACATGTTCTAGTGGGCATTGGACATGGTGACAGTGGACGTTCATCGATTTGGACTAGAACGATGGTTGTGTGCTTAAAATTGGACTAAAGACTTATAAATGTAAAGATATACATTTTACTTTAAAAGCACAACAAAAATAAGACATCAGTGGGTTTTGCCTAAAGCCTGCTAAATAAACATATTTAATTTAAAAATATATAATTTAAATAAATTATATAGCATATAATAGTCCGTTAAAATCGTATTAACAAGAAGAATATAAAAACACAAAAATTGGACGACACGTGAACCGAGACGAGACAAAATTGGACAAGACAAGCAATGGGCTCGGGAGGCCCAATCATGGCCCCCTTGGCCGCAAACCCCCAAAGGGGGGCTCCCCTTTAATTTTCCTTCATTATTTTCTTTTCAATACTCTTGTTCTCCAAATTTTCTCTCTAGAGTAAACCCTGGCCACCATCACACTTCTTGTTCATCTATCATTATCAACATCGATTTTGGTGACGTTTCTTCATTCAAAATTGGATTTTAGTCAAGTCTTGATCATTTGCGCTTTTACTGGTAACAAAATCATTATTTTGATAATTTTAGCCTCTATTATTTTGTTCTTGATGATTTTCATCATGAAACATCTAAATCATCATCTAATAATCTTGTGTTCTTGGTTTTGGGTATTGGATCGTGAAGATCTAGTTGCTTCGGGTGTTGGAACCACTAAATTGTATAACCATAATTCTCAGTCGTTGTATATATCCTTTGAATCTATAAAAATTGGGTTGTAATCTTGGATGACTTGTTCATAATCGACATCTTAGACTTATATTTCACTTTTGAAATAATTGATTTTGTATCTTGAATGGATGGACGTGTTGAACAATCAAAACTATGAATCGATTAAGTAATGTTGTGAAGCGGAAGACTAAAATCCAACTAACTGTTTGGGATTGAAAATTAGAACAAATCAAGTGCTTAGTTAAAATCTGGCTAATTGGAACATGGAATACATGTTCTTTAACTACTCGGGTCAATGAGAGTCAAATATGTAGGTTTGGGATGCAAAGGAACAATACTAATAAACTGGACAGGTTGTAGAAAGAAAAATAGGAAGTTTTGTATAGGTGATAACTTGCTCATAATAAGTCCAAATGGGTCTAATTTTTCATCTAAAAACGAGTTCAATGATTCCTCTCGTCTTTTTTCGTTTCAATATCGTTTGGTCCTCCAAACATGACACACAAAACTGAAGGTCAAAACTGATGAATCTGGGCAGCAGGTTGGTATGTGATCGTCTTGTCATATCTTTCTCAAATTTTATCCAATAAATATGATTCTTTTTCTGGAATTTAATTTACGGTCTTATCTTTCTAGCGATACCTATTACGTAACTTTTCTTTACCTTTTCGACTTCCAATCTGTTTATTCAAAACTGGTGCACAATCAGTTCTTCATGCTGAAATATTTTGTTAAACTTAAAACTAAGGATTTGAAACTAAGTAATCAAATGAAGACAAGTTTTATACTTAAAAGTGATTAAAGGACTGTTAAAAGGACAAGCTAATAATATCTTTAATTCATTGTATATTGACAAATTGATGTGTATCAAAGGACATTAATAATGTGAACATAAAATGACAACAAAAACCCTAAACGTGACAAAATTTATAGTTTAAATCCGAGTTTAGTTTTATCAGTCTAATAAATCATGTGTTCATAAAAATATGAACCATGATAGACATTAAGGAATGGGATACAAGGATTACACCCATATTGACCATTCTTTTGTTCTTTAGTAATCCTTTTTGTGGTTTGTACTATTAGTGTTTGCTTTGCGTATTGTGGAATTTGGACAGTACTATTTCAAGGTGAGTTTCATGGCCCCTTTAAAATTTTAATAATTTATAAACCTAGGGGGAAATATATGCTTACCTTTTTTATGTTATACACTTGATTAAATATTTAGGACTGTGTGTTTACTGTTTGTAAGTTAATATCTGGTATATGCATGGTTTTCTGTGTGGTTCTATATTCATACTATTTGAACTCCATTATTGGAGCTGACGGACAGGTATTGATAGCACTATTAGGTTGTCAACCCCACCCTTGTATGTTAGTATATTAGTTGGGACTAATAGTGGCCACGAACGGGCCCTAGGGTGAATATGTTCTGACAAGATCTGTGTGTACGTTATAGGTTTAGTTGTGAAGCTCATGTTACATGTGATACTACTTGCTTATAACTGTATGCATTTATGTCCTATCAAACTATTACAGAACATCAAGTTTTGTTACTATTTAAACCTGCGAACTCACCAATAATGTGTTGACCTTTTGAGCATATCTTTTCAGGCAACAATCAACAAGCATAGCTAGAGTGGCTGCCTTAGTGATGACTTTATAAAATTCATTTAGGGACTTGCCTTTGTGTTACAGACATTATGTTTCGTTTGAGACTATCTTGGTTGATCATGTTTTCATTTACTTGTTCCCGGGTTGTGGGATTTAGATTCATTTTGACTGTTTACTATGTTTGTCATGGAAGTGACTAACTACGACACAAGTCTCCATTTGTGTCGGGTGATGTCATGACACGTTGGTTTTACATCATTTAGGGCATCTCTACTAATTAAAAATGTGTTATGACGATCCCGTCCGTTACATCTCCGTATTTCCGCTACAAGTGGGGGTGTGACATCTACATATATCATATCCAACATTCATCATATCAAGTTACAAAAGTTTCCATAAATAGCAAGCATGTTCATAAGATGCATTTTTCACCATTCGATTACTCGCAATCCATTCTTATGCCTTAAACATCATATAACAATTATCACATCTCATCAAATATGCATGAATCATCATCTATAAACTAACTTACCAAAAAAGTTTCCTATAATGGAAAATATTCGAAAACAAAGCCAAAATCTAAAGTTCGAAGCATGAATTTTCATCCACTAGCATCAACTAACATCCTAGAACCATCAATTCAATCCAATTTCATCAAAATTATATAATTTCAACAAAAGCCCCAAATTAAAGTTTCCTTAAAAAGTAAGCATTGGTTTTTAATCAAAATGATATAATTTCACAAAACCAATATGTACAAACAGTATTATATTAAATACTAACACATAATCTATTATTAATTTCAATCAATTTCAAGTTTTGACTTGTTTGGATCATCTAGGGTTCATATTCATCATGAAGATCAAAGAACATGAAATCAAACATAAAAACTTACTTTAAATGCTTAGATGATGATCCCTAGTACGCATTTGATGCAAGAAACGATGAAAATCACCACCAATAAGCAAGAACAAAATCAAAGAAGGTGTCCTTAGTATGTGTGTGTGTGTGTGTGATTTTCTGTGAAAAAAATGAAGGGGAAATGGAAGGGTATGGCGAAATGGTGATTTGGGTTGGGGGTTGGGTTTTATACTTTTTTGTTTACAAGGAAGGCCCATGTATTTTATAAAAATCATTTTAACACTGCGTGATTGAAATTTTTCTACACCGAAACCACCAATGCTCATATAATATCAAGTAAACATTAATAACATAAAATGATATTCATTTTTCTATTTCAAAGGCATATTTAAAAATAACTAGGCATTAAAAGCCGGAAATCTATAAAAACACGCAAATGCTACAAATTTTCCAGTTTTCACAATCAGACTACATAATTAATCACATAATCATATAACACATAATTACACATCAATTATGATTGTTTGAAAACCATTTTGACAAATCACAAACGGTCAGGGACAGACGCGTGTGCAATTCAGCCATTCTCCAAATTACCGACGTAAAAGGTTCGTGGTGCGCTAAATGACGTATTTAAGTAAACAACATTAAATGAATGAATGTATGATCAAAAAACCATGTTCGTATTGATCGAAAAGTGACTGGAAAATGCCGGGTGTGACATTATTCCATTGTTGAAGGAAATTTCGTCCCGAAATTTAGCTAACTCCGGTAAAAGACGGACGAAAATTTCCTGGCTGTCACAATATAATTGTTTTAAATTTGTTTTTTTCCCTCTTATAAATAATAAAATCTAATGTTATATATAATTTTGAATATATCGTTGCGACATACGTAACTTTACGTACGTTTCAATATAAATTATATTCAAATCTGCTCTAATCAAATATAGTATGTTTTTACTTGTTTTTATTTCTAATTCTATTTGATTTTTATTTCATTACTTTTTGAGATTTCGTATATACCGTTGCCGAGCCCTACGGGTTATTTATTTTTCAAAAATATTCACCCTCTATCATAAACTAAGTTTCTAAGATCACAAATAGCAATACCGTTTGTTTTAAGAAATAAAAAATAAGAATGCTTTCAGCTCTCTTCATCTTGATTTCCTGAAAATAGTGTTTCTTAGTTCTCTTTGTTTTTAAGTTTTAAATTCATGTATATTATCTTTTTAGTATCATCATAATACGGCGGATCATGTTCATATGGTTTTTTTTGGGTTTTACAATAAAGATACTTCGAGGAAATGAAGAGAGATGGAAAGTTGGATATATGTATTTTCTTCTCTAATAACTGTTAAACTATAATGTTTTTTAAATTTCTTATATAGCGACATATTTATTTTGTTTTAGGTTTCGACATGGATTTTATGTTAAAACTACTCGAATCAAATACAATATTATATATGCTAAATATTTTTTTAAATTCCCCCCTTCTTCCGTAACAGTAATTATATGTTTTCTTAAATTTCAAAAATATCCGTGCCATATCCTTAATTTATTTACATTACAATACAAATTATATTCAAAACGATGCGGGATAAAATAGAATATATATATATATATATATATATATATATATATATATATATATATATATATATATATATATATATATATATATATATATATATATATAAATTCTTCTTTTCCTAATCAATTGGTATTCCTTATTTTGTTACATTTAGATTCGATTTCGGACCCATTGCAATGTAAAAATGCAAAATGTTAGAGTAAAATATGCAAATAAAAACAGAGTAGAGATAATAAGAGTTGTGTACGTGTTAACATACGAATATATGAGATGTGCTAGGGCGTCTAACTGTTTTTTCGTTGGACCCATCAACTTGTATATAGACCAATTCACGGCGTTAATTTAGATCGAAACAACTTTTTTTTACTAGCTAGAAGTATGGAGTAGAAAAAACATAAAAAGATATTTGAAGTTCAAGCACATATTTTTCTTTTCTGTCACCGTCCTAAAAAAATTTCTTAATGTTTGTCACCTTCACGCGTATGACATCCTTATACAGTTTGTACATAAAAAGTTGATTTGTGCATCATTAAGTTATTATGTAATAGCTTATAATATATATATATATATATATATATATATATATATATATATATATATATATATATATATATATATATATATGCACTGCATATCGTATTTGATGATATGTTTAGTAATATTCGTTATGCATAAATCGACTTGGGTATTTATATGAATCATTGAACCTCCATTTGAATATAATTTTGTTATTGCAAGGTGTAATGATAATACGAAAAGCATAGCGAACTCCTCAAACACTTTAATTAAGCTCATGACTGAATAATTGTCAAATAATACAAATATAATTATTATTTCGTCGGTATTAGAATCATGTATCAGACCTTACTCCACTAAGTATATTTGTACCATACGTCTAGTATACACAAAAATACCATCCAATTCTATACCGAAATTAGTAAGTGAATTATTACCTAATATTCAAATCCATTGAACACAATTATTATTTGTATACAACATATAATTTTCTATAAAAATCACACATTTTTCAAACCCCTTCATATTACATCTATATAAATACCATTTCCCATCACCCCCATTCATCACTCCCATCCTATTACCTTTCATTGCCCTCTAATTAAGCACCATGAGCACCCTTACCAAAATCTTGATAAACCTCACCATTCTCATGGCCCTAGCAACAGCTCTCTCTTCCACACCAACCACACAAAATTCCTACAAAGGCGATAAAGATAAAATAATAGCTTACGATTCAGCGTCAGGGGTTGGCAGGCTCCTTGCCCAACAACCCCTGGGCTTGTTGAAATGTGACAAGAATCCTAGACTTTGTAGCGCTAAGGGCAGCCCTGGACCCGACTGTTGTAACAAGAAATGTGTTGACGTGATGACCGATAAACAAAACTGTGGGCTTTGTGGGCGGAAATGCAAGCATGTGGAGATTTGTTGCAAAGGATCATGTGTGAACCCCATGGTGAACACACGTCATTGCGGGGGATGTAACTTTGCTTGTGAAAGAGGGGACTCTTGCGAGCGTGGGATGTGCAGCTACGCGTAAACAAACCGTTTAAAGGACATATATTTATGAACAAATAGGCGTAAACAAGCCGTTTCAAGATATATGTGATTTAAGTAAATTTGAATTTATATCTATATGATGATAGTATGATTGCAAAACTATAAAAGCAAACTATGAACAACTGTGTTTTAAATTGTTTTATATATAGCCGGCCAATTGATTTGTATTAATTAGTTAATATTGTATGGATTGTAATAGTTATTGAAAGCATTAAGGCCATGTTTATGAATTATGTGATTCTTATTGACTCCGACCATTATACTCAATTTATTCATTGTGTTAACATGCAAAATTTAAGTAAATTTGTCATTAAAAGGTTTTCAGAAATATTGCTGTGGCAATCTTCGCTCCTCACGAAACATTTTGAAAGAAATCATTGTGAGTGATTCATCAAACAGGTAGGGACAATAAAAGAAAATATTTTGAGACAACGGGCACGGTTGGTGATGGTGGTGGGGTGCAGTCAGTTTTCGACAAACGGGCGCGGTTGGTGGTCATGGTCGATTGTGGGCGGTGATAGTGGTGGTCGGTGGTATGTAGCGATGGTGATAAGTGGTCATGGAGGTGGTGGCAGTTTGTGTAACATCTAATAATTTTCCGTTACCGAAACTCCGTTAATTTACTTAATTCTTGCATACATGTGTCGTGAGCATACACTAGTTGTTGTTAAATGTTGAACATGTGGTTATGTTATTTATGAACTTTAAGTATTATTTATGAATATTGTGTTATAATATGATGACTTGTGAAATGTGATTTACGTGTAATTTTTTCTAATTTGAAATATATAATTATTGTTGTTGATTAATAATAATTCATGTGTTTTATAGTTAAAATTATTTAGAAAACAAGAAAAAGATTAGTTTTTATAAAGTAAACAAGGAGGATTTATTTGGTAAATATTACTAAACTTAATATTAGCAAAATTAAAACCCTAGCCCCCGAAATTGATGTTAGATTTTGATTTGATCCAATAACACTCAAATCCATTCGATTTGCTTAGTTTCAATCATTCCAACATGTTAGCAAGTGCCATTCTCTATCATTACACTATAAAAGGTTAGATTTTGATTTGTTTTCATAGTTTTTTATTCAAGAGCAAACCCTAGTTCAATTGGCCTTGATAATTCGAAATTGATATGGTTTGATGATGCTATGATGGTGGTTGTATTGTATTGACGTTAGTTTACATGGATTATGCATGAATTTCATAAGATTAACATCTCGTTCATACATTACTATAAGTAAAAACTTTTGTTCATTAGAATTTAGGATTTGATGAAGTGTGCATGTTTAGTGTGTTTAGATGGTTCCTATGAACTAGATTAGGCATAATGTTGATGAATCCATGATTGAATTTGATGAAAGTTCGGTTTTCGAGTGTTACTTTCCCGAAAGGGAAAGTTTGTTGATATGGCTTATTTGATCTTCTGAATCGGGCATGCATGTGGTGTTAAGATCATGCTAGGATGCTTATTGATAATTTCTAATGTGTTAGAATGTGTTAGTTAGGTCATTTGGATGCTTTGATGGAGTGTTTGGGAAATCTAGGTTTCATGAGGGATATTGTGCAATATGATGGGTTCATACTAGAAGGTTATGGAATCATGCTTCGGTTATAGTATGTCATTATAATGTATGTTTAATGTTTTAGATTTGTATGAACCGCATTTGGGAATATAGTGATGAACATCATACACACATATGAATCTGAGGCCCCTACTTAGTAGGAGTGACAGAGTTTAGGATGTGAAGTCGTGAGCGGCTTCACATCGCATGTTGTGCGCGATTAAACTTAATGTGTGATTATTGGTTGGAATTTATTTATATTAGTGTTGAGGATGATGATTTGTTAAGATTGCATGTGTTGTACGATAAACTATGTTGGTATGATGATCTTAATAGAACATAAGGTTCATAATGTGACATACTTGAACTATTTATGTAACACCCTCAATCTCATAACATTATAATATAATAAGGAGGGTGCTACTAGTTGGGTTATTATAACAACTCAGAGACTACAAACGCAGCGGAATTTTATATATATCAAAAACTGTTTACATCGTTAACAATATTTACAAGACTTTATCTGACATTTCAAAACTTTGTTAAACATCAAGTACTTCATTCCCAAAACCTAACATTTGTGGCCAGTATCATACACCATAACTGGAAGCTAACTCTGTGGGGGACCATCACGAGCATCTCTATTACTACCTGGCATGCATAAGAAAACAAATACAAAATCAGATAAACTGATGAGTTCTAACATATACCACATTTCAATAACATTAACCCATCAACTGTTACCACACCGAATGATTCACACACACATTCATCAGTCCATTTATTTATCCCAGTATTGATATGCATATCGAATACCCACAAGGTATTTATGGACATCTTTTATCGATTTTAATTTGGTGGGTGAAACCTACACCTCGCGCGTTGACGGGTCAAACCTCCGCCTATAGTTTGGTGGGTCAAACCTCCACCTCGCGCGTTGACGGGTCAAACCTCCGTCTATAATTGGCGTTGACGGGTCAAACCTCCGTCCATAGTTGGTGGGTCAAACCTCCACCTCGCCATTTACCACAATTTACCACTTTCAACTCATTTTTGTTTATTTATATGCATGCCAGTGCCCGATTTTGTCAACACAACATTTATCAAATGACAGTAACACGTTAAAAGGGCGATTAGAACTCACCTTAATGTTTCCAACAAGTGATTATCAATCCAAATACACTAGGACAACTAAAACTTCTTCTTCTCAAAGCAAATCTAAAACAACAACCCTAATTTAATAAAACCACCCCTAGCTGACCACTTCATACGACTAAGGCTATGCGATTGGACTCATTCGTACGACTGAATCATGCGACTGAGCTTAGTCGTACGAATGGACTATACGACAGAGGTGCGAATGAGCTGTAACAGGGTCTGTGCGATGACCTCCATTCGTGCGATTGGTTCATGCGATTGAACTTCAGTCGCACGTTTGAACAATGCGGTTGACTCAGTCGCACGAATGGGTCATGCGACTGGGCTCATTCGCCTGAAACGGATCAGCAGCTGTGTTCTTGACATATTTGATCCAAAAACTCAAGTTTTAACCATTTGGATTATACCATATTCATAACAAAACCTGTACACCTCATTTACAACCATTTCGGGTCCTTATTTTATCAAACTTCCCAAAAACTAGGGCCCGAACCTTCCCTTTTTAGTTTAACAGAAAGATTTAACAGAATCTCTGATTTAAACATGTTTTTGGATCAATTCCCACCACCCACACAGCTTAATATATTCAAAAATCGATCCGTACCAAGCAAAACTTACCAAAACGGAGCTAGTTTGATCAATTTGAGTAGGAGCAGGGTGTTTTGGTTCGAAGGGAACAAGGGAAGGAGGTTCAGAAGATAAAATCTGCTTGTTAATACCCTTAACCGCCCTACTTATTCTTCATGCCTATGTTTAGCCGACATACTCAATCGCACGACTGGCTTATTCGCATGACTCAATCGTGCGATTGAGCCCATACGCCCGTCATTCGTGCGATTGAGCTTCATTCGCACGTATGGCATGCGACTAAACACTAATTTTAATTAAATAAATTAATATTGAACTTTTGGATGTTACAAGTCTACCCACCTTATTTAGGGTTTCGTTCTCGAAACCTGACTAAAACAAACGAGGATAGTTTCATCTCATCTCTTCTTCTGGTTCCCAGGTTTATTCAGATCCTTGGCGATGTGCCCACTGCACCCGGACTAAACTAATGCTCTTATTTCTAAGTTTCTTTTCTTTACGATCCATAATGGCCACATGTTGTTCAACATAATTGAACTTCTCATCAACCTCAATGTCATCTAATGGTACATATTGAGTTTCATTAGCTAAACACTTCCGTAACTGAGAGACGTGGAAGGTTGGATGAATAGCACTTAATTCTTCAGGCAAGTCCAACCTATACGCCACGTACCCTACTTTCTCCACTATTTGGAAAGGTCCAATAAAACGTAGACTTAACTTGCCCCTCCTTCTAAATCGAATAATGCCCTTCCAGGGAGAAACTTTCAACAAGACAAAATCCCCAACTTTAAATTCTAATGGTTTCCTTCTATGATCTGCATATGATTTCTGCCTGCTTTTCGCCTCTCTAATACGATTTTTAACTACTTCAAACTTTGACATTGTTTCTTCAACTATTTCACTATTCCCCAATTCACGTTGCCCCATATCTCCCCAATAAAGTGGAGTTCTACACTTTCTTCCATACAACATCTCAAACGGAGACATTTGAAGGGTAGCTTGATAACTGTTGTTGTATGCAAATTCAGCTAAAGGAAGATGACTATCCCAGCTTCCTCCAAAATCAATACTACATGCTCGTAGAATATCTTCCAATGTCTGGATAGTTCTTTCACTTTGACCATCTGTTTGGGGATGATAGGCTGTACTAATGTAAAGTCTAGTTCCCATGGCTTCGTGAAACTTTCTCCAATACCTGGGGGTAAATCTGGCATCTCTATCAGACGTGATACTTTTCGGAACTCCATGCAATCTAACTATTTCTTTAGTAAAATATCAGCTAACTTTTCCACCGAATAAGTTTCCCGTATTGGTAGAAATAAAGCACTCTTGGTTAGTTGATCTACCACTACCCAAATAGTATCATAACCTTTTGGTGTACGGGGCAACTTCGTTATAAAATCCATAGTCAGATCATCCCACTTCCAAACTGGAATAGCTAATGGCTGCAATAATCCATAAGGTTTCTGATGTTCAGCTTTTACTTGGGCACAAGTCAAACATTTATTTACATACTGCATCATATTAAATTTCATCCCTGGCCACCAATAATCATGCTTTAAATCTTGGTACATCTTAGTCATGCCTGGGTGAATGGAATACCTAGATTTATGAGCCTCATCTAGTATCATATCGCGTAAAGCCAACGGAACCCACATTCGACCAAATCTGATTTTAACACCATGACTATTTTCTTCTAAATATCTCTCTTGACCAACCATTCTTTCTCTCTTAATGTTTCCTTCTTTTAATGCTTCCAGTTGGGCTTCTTTCAGCTATTGCATAAAATCAGGAGTGATCACAAGTTTATACGCCTTAACCTTAATCGGTTCGTACTTCTCCTTTCTGCTCAATGCATCAGCAACCACATTTGCTTTCCCGGGGTGATATAAAATTTCACAATCATAATCTTTGATTAACTCCAACCATCGCCTTTGTCTCATATTCAAATCTTTTTGCTCAAAGAAGTATTTCAGACTCTTATGATCAGTAAAGATGGTACACCTCACTCCATATAAGTAATGTCGCCATATCTTAAGAGCAAAAACTATAGCTGCTAATTCTAAATCATGGGTTGGGTAATTGACTTCATGGGTCTTCAACTGTCTAGAAGCATAAGCAATAACTCTCCCACGTTGCACTAAAACACACCCCAATCCCTGATATGATGCATCAGAATATATTACTAAATCATCTACACCTTCTGGTATTGCTAATACTGGGGCTTGTGTCAATCGATTCTTCAGTTCCTGAAAAGCAGCTTCCTGTTCCTTATTCCATTCATACTTAACGTCTTTTCGAGTTAACTTCGTCAAAGGGGGAAGCAATTTTAGCAAAATCCTGAATGAATCTCCTATAATATCCTGCCAGTCCTAAGAAACTACGAATTTCTGAAGGACTTTTATGAATTTCCCAATTCATCACGGCCTCAATCTTTGCAGGATCCACCAATATTCCATCCGCATTCTCCACATGACCCAAAAATTGCACTTCCCTTAACCAAAATTCACACTTCAAGAATTTTGCATACAACTTATTCTTCCTCAAGGTTTCCAATACTTCTCGAATGTGACAAGCATGATCTCCTTCGTTCTTAGAATAGATCAAAATATCATCTATAAACACAATTACCGATTTATCCAGCATCGGTCTACATACTCTATTCATCAAATCCATGAAAGCAGCAGGAGCATTCGTTAACCCAAACGACATCACCAAAAATTCATAATGCCCATATCGTGTACGAAAAGCTGTCTTTGGTATGTCTTCTTCTTTCACCTTTAATTGATGATATCCGGATCTAAGATCTATCTTTGAGAACCAATTAGCACCTTGGAGTTGGTCAAATAAATCATCTATACGGGGTAATGGGTATTTATTCTTGACAGTCAGCTTGTTTAGTTCTCTATAATCTATGCACATCCTTAAACTGCCATCTTTCTTCTTTACAAACAGAACTGGAGCACCCCATGGCGAAGTGCTTGGTCGAATAAAACCTTTGTCTAATAATTCCTGTAATTGCTTCAGAAGTTCCTTCAGCTCAGCCGATGCAAGTCTATAAGGGGTTTTAGCGACAGGTTTTGCTTCAGGTACTAAGTCAATTCTAAACTCAATTTCTCTATCAGGAGGTATACCCGGTAGATCCTCAGGAAATACATCATGGAAATCACACACCACTGGAACATCTTCTAATTCCTTCGTCTTCTTAGCAGTATCAACTACATATGCCAAAAATGACTCGCAACCCCTACTCAATAATTTCTCAGCCTTAATCATAGATATGACTTTCACCACACTATCATAATCATCACCAAAAACCGTTACCAGATTACCATCTGGTGCTCGCAACAAAATCATCTTTCTTTTGCATATTATCTGAGCCTCAAACATAGATAACCAATCCATCCCCAATACTACATCAAAACCTCCTAACTTCATCATGTGTAATCTAGGAAGAAATTTTACACCTTCTAGTTCGACAAAACAATCATCTATTACCTCACTAACAACTATAAATTCATTAGAGGCAGTCTCTACTGAAAAAGCAACATCTAACCTTGATGATCTAACTTTTATTAAAGCATGAAATTTTATTGATATGAAACTTCTATTAGCCCCCGAATCAAATAAAACTCTAGCAGGTACATCATTAACAATAAATGTACCCGACACGACATCCGGTAATGCCTTAGCCGCCTCCGTGGTCATTGTAAATGCTCTCCCCGCAGTACCACTACTACCACTCACACTGCCTTTACTCGGTCCTCCCACTGCACGAATAGGAACCGGTCCAGGTCTAAGTTTTGGACATTCAGATTTCATGTGTCCCATCTCCCCGCATCCATAACACCGAAGTTCTGGACATCTAGAAACGAAATGTCCAGGTTTCCCACATTTACGACATGCCGGGTGATTCAATCTATATTCTCCTCTATGAAACTTCCCACATCTATTACACCGAGGAGGGGGACCTACAAAACCCCTAGCATTAAACTTTCTCTTCTGCGGCCCACCTTGTCCATACATAGGCCTAGAACTCCGTGAAGCTTCCTGATGACTAACCACTTCTTCTTTCACCATAGGTTTCTCAGACTCAGCAACTTCCTCATACATATCCGCAGCCAAATTCACCGTAGCTTGGTATGTAGAAGGAGAATTAGACTTGACTAGCATTCTCACCTTAGGAGGTAATCCCTGAACATACCCAGTAATCCTCTTTGTCTCAGGAGTTACTAAATGAGGTACCAAGCGAGCCATTTCTTCAAATCTGGAAGTATACTCTTTGTGACTTAAACTGCCTGCCTGAAATTGCAAAAACTTGATCTCAATGTTGTCCATCTCGCCTTTCGGACAGAACTTTTCTATCACCAGTTCTTTAAAAGTTTCCCACGTCATCTGAATCATAGCGGCCTCACCCATGGCCTGTTCTACTGTATCCCACCAATATAAAGCTTCTGCTTGAAAGGAATGTACTGCAAAGCCCACCTTCTGGTCTTCCTTACACCTACTAAGTTTAAACGCTGCTTCCATCTCTCGTAACCACTTAAAAGTTACTACGACATCTTTTTGGCCTTCAAACTTAGGCGGGTCACATTCCTTAAAATGCTTATATGATATTGGTTTCTCCACTACAGGCTCAACAATAACAGGTAAAGGAGTTGGTTGGAAAGATGATTCACCACCTTTCCTAAGGTCACTCAACAATTCAGGTAAGGTGGTACGCAACACTCGGGCGACCTCATCACCTATAGCCGCCTTAAGTTCATCACCTGAGATCCTAGCTTCAGGTCTAGAATTTGTATTACTGGTTTCCTCCATCTACGATCAGAAATAAACCATTATCAAATAATGAGTGATACCAGGATGCTGCATATAATGTAAATTGCTCATAACATTGGCCAGGTGTTATCAATTATTTACTTATTCACACCATCCTGTCTCTTCTCATTATCCTTTCACAGTTTATTTCTAACCCTATCTAAACTACAGAATCATGCATACACATAATACTAGTCTTTTAATTTAAACAATCACTTTCATTCAATAATTGACTGAATTATCACTAACAATTAAATACTCATTCACACAATACTTCACCCCACTTCCGGTTGTAGATACTGGCACTTCCCATATATTCAGTTAAAGTTTGAAACAATTAATTGTTCAAATCTCTTTAACTAAGGCTCTGATACCAACTTGTAACACCCTCAATCTCATAACATTATAATATAATAAGGAGGGTGCTACTAGTTGGGTTATTATAACAACTCAGAGACTACAAACGCAGCGGAATTTTATATATATCAAAAACTGTTTACATCGTTAACAATATTTACAAGACTTTATCCAACATTTCAAAACTTTGTTAAACTTCAAGTACTTCATTCCCAAAACCCAACATTTGTGGCCAGTATCATACACCATAACTGGAAGCTAACTCTGTGGGGGACCATCACGAGCATCTCTATTACTACCTGGCATGCATAAGAAAACAAACACAAAATCAGATAAACTGGTGAGTTCTAACATATACCACATTTCAATAACATTAACCCATCAACTGTTACCACACCGAATGATTCACACACACATTCATCAGTCCATTTATTTATCCCAGTATTGATATAGATATCGAATACCCACAAGGTATTTATGGACATCTTTTATCGATATTAATTTGGTGGGTGAAACCTCCATCTCGCGCGTTGACGGGTCAAACCTCCGTCTATAGTTTGGTGGGTCAAACCTCCACCTCGCGCGTTGACGGGTCAACCCTCCATCTATAATTGGCTTTGATGGGTCAAACCTTCGTCTATAGTTGGTGGGTCAAACCTCCACCTCGCCATTTACCACAATTTACCACTTTCAACTCATTTTTGTTTATTTATATGCATGCCAGTGCCCGATATCCAAATACACTAGGATAGCTAAAACTTCTTCTTCTCAAAGCAAATCTAAAACAACAACCCTAATTTAATCAAACCACCCCTAGCTGACCACTTCATACGACTAAGGCTATGCGATTTGACTCATTCGTATGACTGAATCATGCGACTGAGCTTAGTCGTACGAATGGACTATACGACAAAGGTGCGAATGAGCTGTAACAGGGTCTGTGCGAATGACCTCCATTCGTGCGATTGGTTCATGCGATTGAACTTCAGTCGCACGTTTGAACAATGCGGTTGACTCAGTCGCACGAATGGGTCATGCGACTGGGCTCATTCGCCTGAAACGGATCAGCAGCAGTGTTCTTGACATATTTGATCCAAAAACTCAAGTTTTAACCATTTGGATTATACCATATTCATAATAGAACCTGTACACCTTATTTACAACCATTTCGGGTCCTTATTTTATCAAACTTCCCAAAAACTAGGGCCCGAACCTTCCCTTTTTAGTTTAACAGAAAGATTTAAGAGAATCTCTGATTTAAACATGTTTTTGGATCAATTCCCACCACCCACACAGCTTAATATATTCAAAAATCGATCCGTACCAAGCAAAACTTACCAAAACGGAGCTAGTTTGATCAATTTGAGTAGGAGCAGGGTGTTTGGGTTCGAAGGGAACAAGGGAAGGAGGTTCAGAAGATAAAATCTGCTTGTTAATACCCTTAACCGCCCTACTTATCCTTCATTCCTATGTTTAGCCGACATACTCAATCGCACGACTGGCTTATTCGCATGACTCAATCGTGCGTTTGAGCCCATATGCCCCTCATTCGTGCGATTGAGCTTCATTCGCACGTATGGCATGCGACTAAACACTAATTTTAATTAAATAAATTAATATTGAACTTTTGGATGTTACAATTTACATGATAATCCTGAGCAATGAGTTACTAAACATGATCAAACAAGATTTTAATTAATATGTCACCTAGGTCAAACGTGTTATTCCAAATGAGTTACTAAACTTGGTCAAACGGATCAATTAGGTCAAATTTATTATTATTTTTCCAAATCGTTTAGATCGATGTGTTGATTGAGCACTTAGGGTTTGCTAAGCTTGTAACGCCCGGAAATTTCGATTTGAAGTGTCCTGCGACTGGAGCGTCCAATCGCATGGAAGACATGCGATTGAAGCTCAACCGCACGACTGGAACTCAATCATGCGACTGGAGTGTTCAATCGCATGGAGCCGGGACGACTGGAGGTCCAGTCGCATGGATACCTCGGGCGACTGGACAGTAGTATTTAAGGAAGAGGGCAGCCTACACTCCTTCCCCATAGTCGCGAAACCAGAGAGAAAGAAGGAGACAGTTCGGTCCAGGCGGGTTCGTGAGCCAAGATCAACGTATAGCGGGTCAAATTGAAGCTCTAACCGAGGAGGCTACTAAGGTGAGTTCTAAGACCCCTCTTTTACATGATTTTGAATGATTTTGGGGCTGGAACACATCTGAAACCCTATTTTTTTGAGTGTTGGGTGTTTAATCCGTGTATGTACGTATGTGTATGTGTATGGTACGTTTAGGGCTTGATTCCAGACTAGGATAGGCTTGTATGAGGTCGAGGTATGTTTCCCTATGGATTAGAGGGGCTAATTTGAGCTCAAACGAGGTCTGGAAGAGTTTGGAAGCCGAAAGTCGCGGCTGCTATTCGTGATGAACTCCAGTCGCTGCCCAGTTAGGGATATGCGACTGAAGGGCCAGTCGCACGACTGAGGTGAAACTGATGTTAAATCGTATGATTGAGGCTCAGTCGTACGAATGGGGCTCAATCGCCCGACAGGCCATGCGATTGAGGGATTCAGTCGCATAGACTCATTCGCATAGTAGTTCAATCGCACGGTTGAGAGTTCAGTCGCATAGAAGCCCATACGTATAGTGTCCAGTCGCACGATAGGGAGTCCATTCGTACGGTTGGATGTTCATCCGCATGGATACTCATCCGCATTGGTCCAATCGCACAGTGTTCAGTCGCATGGAGATTATGCGACTGAAGGGTGCCCAATCGCCCAAGTAGGGCTGTTGTGTACGAGGAGGGACATAGTGTAATTACTGGCCTTCGGGAAGAGAGCTAGTGTAGGTAATGATGTGATAGGTCCCATAGGTATACGTGTGATAACTATCGAGGCTTAGAAGTTATGTGGGACACGATGATGATAGTAATTGCATGTACATGAATGATGTATGTATGTTAAGTATGATGTAGCCTTATATGATGGTAATGACTGATGACTTGTAAGTGTCGATGTTCCTTGATTCGATGTATGTTTATCTTTCCGTATCTTTACGTGAATTGTTTATGAACGAATGAAAAGTATTAATAACGTAAAGTGAAAGATAATAAAAGAGGAATACGATGATTGAATGAACCATTAATGAGCGAATGAAAACGCGGGAGGCTGTCATAGTTACCCACTGCGGTGGGGGTGATGTTACCCGAATTATGTTTAACTTCGGGGGTGTGGCATAAAGCCAAGCATAGTTATGAGGTGGCGACTTTGCGTCGCAACAGACTCGGATGGAGTTCAATCTTTATGATTGACTCGTATGGGATCTTTGTCACGTATCCCGGTGCTGTGTCAGTCTACGGACATGAGTCGGGGGTTTGTGAGCAGGCCCCGGCATAGCATCAGCTTTCGAGCATGAGTCGGGGATATTGCATGAGACAGGATCTAATTGGATGAGTAGAGGATCGCGTGCTCCGATACTGTGTCAGTCTTCGGACATGAGTCGGGGGTTTGTGAGCAGGCCCCGGCACAGTATCAGTCTTCGGACATGAGTCGGGAGTAGTGCGTGAGAGTGAAATAAGACGAATGAGGAATGTATCACGTGCTCCGGTACTGTGTCAGTCTTCGGATATGAGTCGGGGGTTTGTGAGCGGGCCCCGACACAGTATCAATCTTCGGACATGAGTCGGGAGTATCGCGTGAATCGATGAATGAGAGAGATAATTTGTGAAAGAAAGAAAGTATGAAACGAGTGAAAGATAATGAACGTAATGAAAGCTAAAGAACGAATGAATGAAAGTAATGAACGGAAGGAACATCATGATAACGTATGAAACGGGGTCCTTGTCACTCAACCTCAGTAATCATGGCTGTGTGCCATGAAGAGGGTAATGTGTGACCGGATCTAGATAGAAGTGAAAGATAGAGGATGCATGAAAGTAAAGAAACGTACGAACGAAATAAGGAGTTAAGAAAGAACGTAAACGTTAACGATGAACGGTACACGAACTAAAGCTAATGAATGAATGATGAAGATAATAATAATATTATTTACGTGTACGTATGTTGTATGATCGTAGGTATGTAAGAACGGTTTTGATGGAAAGTAAAGTATGTTTTTAATATAAAACTAGAACTCACTCAGCAACGCTGACTTTGATGTGTTTCCAGTTGACATGTAGTGTTGCTGAGGATGACACGAGATGACTACTCAGTTGATGAGGCTGGCATCCATATTTTGACATGTCATTGTATTTTGAGATGAAAACGAATATTGTAATGTTATGAAATGACATGTTTTTAGTTATAAATAAAAGTTTTAAATTCCGCTGCGAAATAGATGAACGATTTAAAATGTTTACGTGCGATGAAAGACCAACTGTGAGGTGCCCAGGAATGGGGCCTTACAAGTTGGTATCAGAGCCAAAGTTTAAGTGAATCGGGTAAATATTTTCAAAATAAACCTTAACTTAAACTGAAAATAGGACAGAAAAAGGGAAGGGATGCCAAACTGAGTAGCTGCGTGCCATCAGGTATTTTCTTAAAGTTAACTGGCATTATATGCGCATGTTATGTGTTTATGTGTACTGATAGATTTAGATACTGATGTAGTCAGGACAGGTAATGCTCGGGGTGCGAAGAGTAGAGTAAGTGGCTAATCACAACTGATCACTGTAATTAGGGACTTACTATACTTGACATGAACTGAGCTATTCCCTTGTATGACCATGTTGGTATTTGAATCTTTCAGTGTATTATAGAGGATGGCTGGTGGTAGAACTTCTAAGGCTTCACGTGGCGGAGGTGGTGGCGGACGTGGTGCTGAACCACGGGTCACTAGAGGAAGGCCTAGAGTTGAAAAGGTGGTTCATGAAGAACACGAGACTCCTCATCAGGAGGGAGCAGACGAAAGTGCCAATTTGAGAGCCTCGATGAGAGAGGCGGTAGTGGAAGAAGTACACCAAGTCATGCAGACAATCTTACCGTCTGTAGTGACTGAAGTGATAAAGGCTGTTAGGAATGAGGAGAGACAGGAAAGGGGTAGACCTTCGGGTGGAAGGAGACGGATGGAGACTGAAACGGTTTTTTCCGATGAGGAGGAAGAGGAGGAGGAGCCTGCGCCGGTGGCGGCACGAGGCTGTAACTATGGGGCATTTCAACGATGCAAGCCCCCAACCTTTGATGGTAACGGCAATGCTACTGCCGCTCATCGTTGGGTCAGAGAGATGGAAGCGGTACTGGAAATTAGTGAGTGCCGGGAAGATCAGAAAGTTAAGTTTGCCACTCATTCTTTCGTGGACTCAGCTTTGTGCTGGTGGGATAATATAGTCCAAGCTGAGGGTAGCCGGGCTATCGGAAGGATGAGATGGTCAGAGTTGAAAAGGCTAGTGATTGAGGAGTTCTGTCCTCACCGTGAAATGGATAAAGTGGAAAGGGAGTTCCTGCAGTTGGAAGCGGGGACGATGACGCATCAGCAGTACACCACCAAATTCAACGAGATGGCACGACTGGTGCCGGATCAGGTGACACCTCTTTCGCGGAAGATCAAAAGGTATATCCAGGGCTTGCCGACGGATATCCGTAGGCACATGATCGCTGCCCGACCCAGTACGTTCAGGTCGGCAGTGGATTTGGCGGGAAGGTTGTATGACGAGCGGGAGACGATAGCGATAACAGGCGAAGCGGGGGAGCAAGCCTATGATAAGAAGGGGAAGGGAAGGCGAGATAGTGATGGTGGAATGGCGACCGAAGGTAAGATGATGAGGATCGATGATCGGGAGAGGATAAGAAGGAGGGATGGGGTATGTAAAAAGTGTGGTAGAGGTCACGAAGGGGAGTGCAAGTGGGGACTGAACGTCTGTTTTCAGTGTGGGAAGGAAGGCCACAGGGCAAGGGATTGCCGCACGGCTAAATGCTACAATTGCGGTGAGACTGGACATCTGAGTAGGGATTGTAAGAAGTCAAGGGCGGGGAGCTCTGGTGCGAGGAAGGTGAATAGAGGGTGAAGGCTAGAGCGGACTTCGACCTGACGACAGGCATGTTTCTGGTAATTTAATTTTGTGCCCTTACGCCTTGAATGTGATGCTAGTAGTAGTACGTTCCTATTGCCTTCTATTGTGAGTTGCATGTTAGGAGAAGAAACATCGATGAGCCCTTCGATGTAGAGATTACTATTAGTGGATTCACTAGGTTATCTGATACCCTAGAGGATTGAGTGATGCAATTGAGAAAGTTGTGTCACCCGTTATCTGAGGAACAGTTTCAGCCTGTGATTTGCGCATGCAGCAACTTTACACAAGTTGAAGGCCTTGTTCTTCACACACTTAAGCCGAAGGTTCCCAGTGATGCTCTGAAGCTCAATGATTAAAACGCTGAGCCTTTGCTCGAGTATTGAGGTGTAGTGATTGTATTCTACATGGCATGTTTGGAGTCACAAATGCTGGTCAAATGAACATTGATCAGTATGCATGGGTTGCCGATGGCGATAGACCAAGATAGGCCAGAAGTCGAATGTCGATAAACGATTTGGAGCGATAGGATTCCAAGTGATAGACTGGAAACTAGATGGGACAGTATTGCCCGTGAAAGTTTGAGGAACCACAGGTTTCGGGGACGAAACCCGGTTAAGGGGGGTGGACTTCTAACGCCCGGAAATTTCGATTTGAAGTGTCATGCGACTGGAGCGTCCAATCGCATGGAAGACATGCGATTGAAGCTCAACCGCACGACTGGAACTCAATCGTGCGACTGGAGTGTTCAATCGCATGGAGCCGGGACGACTGGAGGTCCAGTCGTATGGATACCTCGGGCGACTGGACAGTAGTATTTAAGGAAGAGGGCAGCCTACACTCCTTCCCCATAGTCGCGAAACCAGAGAGAAAGAAGGAGACAGTTCGGTCCAGGCGGGTTCGTGAGCCAAGATCAACGTATAGCGGGTCAAATTGAAGCTCTAACCGAGGAGGCTACTAAGGTGAGTTCTAAGACCCCTCTTTTACACGATTTTGAATGATTTTGGGGCTGGAACACATCTGAAACCCTATTTTTTTGAGTGTTGGGTGTTTAACCCTTGTATGTACGTATGTGTATGCGTATGGTACGTTTAGGGCTTGATTCCAGACTAGGATAGGCTTGTATGAGGTCGAGGTATGTTTCCCTATGGATTAGAGGGGCTCATTTGAGCTCAAACGAGGTCTGGAAGAGTTTGGAAGCCGAATGTCGCGGCTGCTGTTCGTGATGAACTCCAGTCGCTGCCCAGTTAGGGGTATGCGACTGAAGGGCCAGTCGCACGACTGAGGTGAAACTGATGTTAAATCGTACGATTGAGGCTCAGTCGTACGAATGGGGCTCAATCGCCCGACAAGCCATGCGATTGAGGGATTCAGTCGCATAGACTCATTCGCATAGTAGTTCAATCGCACGGTTGAGAGTTCAGTCGCATAGAAGCCCATACGTATAGTGTCCAGTCGCACGATAGGGAGTCCATTCGTACGGTTGGATGTTCATCTGCATGGATACTCATCCGCATTGGTCCAATCGCACAGTGTTCAGTCGCATGGAGATTATGCGACTGAAGGGTGCCCAATCGCCCAAGTAGGGCTGTTGTGTATGAGGAGGGACATAGTGTAATTACTGGCCTTCGGGAAGAGAGCTAGTGTAGGTAATGATGTGATAGCTCCCATAGGTATACGTGTGATAACTATCGAGGCTTAGAAGTTACGTGGGACACGATGATGATAGTAATTGCATGTACATGAATGATGTATGTATGTTAAGTATGATGTAGCCTTATATGATGGTAATGACTGATGACTTGTAAGTGTCAATGTTCCTTGATTCGATGTATGTTTATCTTTCCGTATCTTTACGTGAATTGTTTATGAACGAATAAAAAGTATTAATAACGTAAAGTGAAAGATAATAAAAGAGGAATACGATGATTGAATGAACCATTAATGAGCGAATGAAAACGCGGGAGGCTGTCATAGTTACCCACTACGGTGGGGGTGATGTTACCCGAATTATGTTTAACTTCGGGGGTGCGGCATAAAGCCAAGCATAGTTATGAGGTGAGCGACTTTGTGTCGCAACAGACTCGGATGGAGTTCAATCTTTATGATTGACACGTACGGGATCTTTGTCGCGTATCCCGGTGCTGTGTCAGTCTACGGACATGAGTCGGGGGTTTGTGAGCTGGCCCCGGCACAGCATCAGCTTTCGAGCATGAGTCGGGGATATTGCATGAGACAGGATCTAGTTGGATGAGTAGAGGATCGCGTGCTCCGGTACTGTGTCAGTCTTCGGACATGAGTCGGGGTTTGTGAGCAGGCTCAGGCACAGTATCAGTCTTCGGACATGAGTCGGGAGTAGTGCGTGAGAGTGAGATAAGACAAATGAGGAATGTATCGCGTGCTCCGGTACTGTGTCAGTCTTCGGACATGAGTCGGGGGTTTGTGAGCGGGCCCCGGCACAGTATCAGTCTTTGGACATGAGTCGGGAGTATCGCGTGAATCGATGAATGAGAGAGATAATTTGTGAAAGAAAGAAAGTATGAAATGAGTGAAAGATAATGAATGTAATGAAAGCTAAAGAACGAATGAATGAAAGTAATAAACGGAAGGAACATGATGATAACGTATGAAACGGGGTCCTTGTCACTCAACCTCAGTAATCGTGGCTGTGTGCCATGAAGAGGGTAAAGTGTGACCGGATCTAGATAGAAGTGAAAGATAGAGGATGCATGAAAGTAAAGAAACGTACGAACGAAATAAAGAGTTAAGAAAGAACGTGAACGTTAACGATGAACGGTACACGAACTAAAACTAATGAATGAATGATGAAGATAATAATAATATTATCTACGTGTACGTATGTTGTATGATCGTAGGTATGTAAGAACGGTTTTGATGGAAAGTAAAGTATGTTTTTAATATAAAACTAGAACTCACTCAGCAACGCTGACTTTGATGTGTTTCCAGTTGACAGGTAGTGTTGCTGAGGATGACACGAGACGACTACTCAGTTGATGAGGCTGGCATCCATATTTTGACATGTTATTGTATTTTGAGATGAAAACGAATATTGTAATGTTATGAAATGACATGTTTTTAGTTATAAATGAAAGTTTTAAATTCCGCTGCGAAATAGATGAACGATTTAAAATGTTTACGTGCGATGAAAGACCAACTGTGAGGTGCCCGGGAATGGGGCCTTACAAAGCTATTCTGGTTACACATACTTATGTTCTTAGGTGTTGTAGGTAACCTTTGACAGGTTGTCTTTCTTACTAATCGTTTGCTTCGTTTATCTTGTTCGTTTGCATACCAGGGGAGTTCAATGCCCCAATGTTATACACTCTTTTTTGGGGGGAGAGCATATTTTTTACAAAACGCTTTATTGTTATAAGTTGTGTATAGTATAACATTGTGTGATATACTATTAAAAGATCTTACACTTTCGGATCATTAATTAAAAAAATTAGCAGAAAATCTTAGGTAGTACTAATAGGTTTGACAAGCTCCACCCGTATGACTGGAGGTCAAGCGGGTGCAATATTGTCCTAAATAGCTAACATTGTTACGACTTGGTATGTCGTGGCGGAAGGCAAATAAACGAACACAATCAGTTTTGATCATGAAATCACTATGGTTATTACATATGAAATTAGATTAGTTATTTATTTCAATGCCTTGACTTATGTTTTACAACTACTATTATATAAGATAAACGCGAACTCTTAAACTCACCAACTGGCGTGTTGACACTTTAGTATGTTTTTCTCTTATCGTTATTAGCAGCTGCGTCAAGGAGCACTCACAAGTCGAGCATGCTTTTGAAACATTCATCTGTTTACATTTTGTTTTTATTGCATACTTCCAAATAATATTTTTGGCGCGTGTTTTGTGCATTTTATATTTATATACCTTCAGCTTGGTTTTAAATGTTATATATAGAGTCGTTCTGAGTAACTAATTACTTATATCCTGATTTATTTATACGTCTCGTGGCATAACCTCGCACGTAAATTTTTAGGGTGTGAGAGTTTCCAATGAGTGATTATTTTCAATTATTTTATAAGTGTTTTGTGTGTAAAAATCTATTTAGAATTTAAATTCTTTTTGTAGATTTGAATTCTATTGAATTTCAAACCCTGTACAAAATATTGAATTTCAAATAGTTTTTTAGTTCCAATTCAAATTTCAATTTTAATAAATTACGCGAAACAAATACCCCTTTAGAGTAAAATATGCAAATAAAAATAGAATAAAGATAAACGGATTGTATACGTGTTAAAATATTAGTAGTGTTTCATTCGACTCGTCAACTTGCATACTTGACCAATTCACGACGTTATTTCCGATTGATACACATTTTTTTTCTAGCTAGAAGCATGGAGTATTAAGCACATACACAAATATTTGGAATGTTCAAATATTTTCCTCCTCCATTGTCGTTATATAAGAAAATTTCTCTTCACGTTTGTCACCTTCACGCGTATGACATCCTTATATAGATTGTACATAAAAAGTTGATTTGTGCATCATTATATTTATTTTGTAACAGGTTATAATATATGTAATGCATATCCTATTTGATGGTATGTTTAGTAATATTCGTGATGCATAAATCGACTTCAGTATTTATATAAATTGTTAAACCTACATATGAATACATTTTTTGTTATTTCAAGGAGTAAAGATAATTAGATAATACGAAAAGCGTAGCGAACTCATCAACCACTTTAACTAAGCTCATGATTGAATAATTGACAATATACAAATTACATAATTATTATTTCGTCGGTACGTATTAGAATCATGTATCTGACCTTACTCCACTAAGTATATATGTACCATACGTCTATTATACACAAAAATACCTTCCAATTCTATACTGAAAATAGTAAGTGGATTATTACCTAATTTTAAATCCATCGTACACAATTATTATTTGTATGCAACATATAATTTTCTACAAAAACCTAACATTTTTCAAACTCATTCAAATTTCATCTCTATAAATACCATTTCTCATCACCCCCATTCATCACTCCCATCATAGTACCTCTCATTGCCCTCTAATTAAGCATCATGAGCACCCTAACCGAAATCTTGATAACCTTCACCATTCTCATGGCCCTAGCCACATCTCTCTCTCTTCCACACCAATCGCAAAAAAACCATACGAAGGAGACAAGGATGAAATAATAGCGTATGCTTTAGCGTCAGGGGTTGGTAGGTTCCTTGCCAACAACCCATGGGCTTGTTGAAATGTGACATGAATCCTAGACTTTGTAGCGCTAAGGGCAGCCCTGGAGCTGACTGTTGTAGCAAGAAATGTGTTGACGTGATGACCGATAAACACAACTGTGGGCTTTGTGGGATAAACACAACTGTGGGCTTTGTGGGCAGAAATGCAAGCATGTGGAGATTTGTTGCAAAGGATCATGCGTGAACCCAATGGTGAACACACATCATTGCGGGGGATGTAACTTTGCATGTGAAAGAGGGGACTCTTGCAAGCGTGGGATGTGCAACTACGCATAAACAAACCGTTTAAAGGACATATAATTATGAACAAATAGGGGTAAACAAGCCGTTTCAACAAATATGTGCTTAACTAAATTTGAATATATATCCATATGATGATGGTATGATTGCAATACTATAAAAGCAAACTATGAACAACTGTGTTTTATATTGTTTTATATATAGCCAATTGATTTTATTAATTAATTAGTTAATATTGTATGGATTGTAACAGTTATTGAAACCAATAAATCTGCAATGTTTATGAATTATAGGATTCTTATTGATTCAGACCAATACGCTCGATTTATTAGTTGTGCTAACATGCAAAATTTGTGTAAATTTACCATTAAAAGTTATCTGAAATATTGCTACGGCGGCAGTGAGTGATTATTAGTCTTTATTCTTTTAAAAATTATACCAAGTCAAACTATCACTTTAAACTTTTATAATGGAATATGGGCTATATTAATGACACCTGTTAGGTATTCTATATGCTAATCTCATTTGGTGCTAAATAGAAACCACTGAAAATTCCGATTCAGATTCAGTGGTAGCTTCATAATTTCGTTAAAAGGAGGTCACGGGTTGGAGTCTCGTTTGGGACATTTAGTTTTGGGTTAAGCCGGGTTGGTCGATTCAGCAAGTTTTGTTCTTCGTGTGAAAGTATGATTCATTTAATTAATTGTCAAGATGATCAGAGTGTTCAGGTCAATAATAGAGTACGAAATTATGACGCTGATAATTGATTACGTGCTAAAAGAAGTGTCATAACTATTTGATAATCTACAAAGATGAAATTAGACCCTAAATGGTTGAGTTATATCGGTAAGTGTCATCATACCAACTTTGTACTTTTATAAAGTTCATGTCCATATTTGTAGTTTTGTATTTCTTTGTGTGTGTTAGATGTAATTTTATTTTATATATAATCTCCACTCCTCCTCCAGTGGAGACATGGAGAGTTTATGAGAGTTTATGTGCCATAACTTCTATATGGTATCTGAGCCATTACTTCCCACCACCTTTATCTCTTCCCCTTCTCCCTTCTTTTTTTTCCTTCTCCTCCCTCACCCCCGTACGTTTTCCTTCTTCCTCCATGGCATCTTCATCCAAATTAAGATATTCTCATTCCCATGAATACTCTTATGCATTTAATCACTATCAAACTCTCTTCATCCAATTATTTGTTATGGAAGAACCAAATGCTTCCAATTCTTACGTATCAACATCTTCTTCCCCACATTGACGGCTCCTCCTCCCCTCCCCCCGCCACCATCACTGCCGGTGACCAAACCATTCCTAATCCTTATTACTCCTCATGGATCATGAAAGATCAACAAACTATCATCCTTCTCCATGCATCCTTAACCGAAGAAGCCGTAACTACCATCGTCGGGTTACCCACCACTCGTCAAATCTGGGTTACTCTTGAGAACACTGTTGGCAACACTTCCATTGATCGAGTCCATAACCTCCGGGATCAACTTCGTCTCTTACAAAAAGGAACCAAAACGGTGGCTGAATTCGGTCGCTCCTTCAAAAAGTTATGTGATCAACTAGCCGCAATCAATCACGCAGTGGATGAATCTGATCAAATTCATTGGTTCCTCTGTGGTCTTGGCTCCGCCTTTGAAACATTTTCCACCGCTGTTCAAAACTCGCGGCCTCTTCCGTCTTTTCCGACCCATCCTTCTATCGTTCACTGGTTGGTGCCCTTCAATACTTAACTGTTACCCGGCCGGATATCTCGTATGCTGTGAATCAAGTGAGCCAGTTTTCTCATGCACCCACAAATGAACATTTTCAAGGTGTTAAACGCATCCTTCGGTACATCAAGGGAACTATGGCATTTGGTCTCACCTTCTCCAAACCCACTCACACCTCCCTTCTTGGTTTTTAAGATGTGGACTGGGCGAGGTGTCTTGAGACTCGTCGTTCTACATACGGGTTCTCCATGTTTCTAGGGGGAATCTAGTCTCATAGAGTGCCAAAAAGCAACCTACAGTCTCTCGCTCTAGCTGTGAATCTGAATATAGAGCTATGGCTAACACCGCTGTCGAATTTATATGGATAACCCATCTTCTGACTGAGTTACATGCGTTACCATCAATTCGACCCACTCTCCTATGTGACAATCAAAGTGTTCTGTTTCTCACTCAAAATCCTATCTCACATAAAAGAATGAAACACATCGAGCTAGATTACCACTTTATTCATGAATTAGTGGCCTTGGGAAAACTTCATACCAAGTTCATACCAACCAAGCTTCAAGTAGCCGATATTTTCACGAAGAGCCTGCCACGACCATAGTTCGAATCATTTCGCAGCATGCTCGGTCTCGGGCCACCTCCGCTTGCTTGAGGGGGGTTGTCATCATACCAACTTTGTACTTTTATGAAGTTCATGTCCATATTTGTAGTTTTGTATTTCTTTGTGTGTGTTAGATGTAACTTTGTTTTGTATATAATCTCCTCTCCTCCTCCGGTGGAGACATGGAGAGTTTATGAGAGTTTATGTGCCATAACTTCTATAGTAAGACTATACACGTTTAGAAATTGGTGGTTTACTCCACCATCGACAAACTCTCTCCATGAATGTTTTTTCTTAGTATGAGCTCGTCACCACCATTGATTATAGGCGAAGATCGGTATATAAACTGAATATAATGGCGTGTAATAAAAAAATTATGTTAAACTAAATCTATATTAAACATAACTTTCTTATGTGAGAGGTGTGCACTTTAACACCATGTACTAATCTCATAATTCCTTACTTTGGACCTCCAATGAGTGACTAATACTCATAACGAACACATAAAATACATGGTGTCCAAATAAGTGTTTAAGTAGTATATACTTTCATTATACTCATATTTGTAATTTTCGTATACCTTTCAGTTGCTAAAATCTCAAACGTTGAATCCTAAACTTACACACTTTTGTTTAAATTTCAAGGTGATTTTGGTGATTCAATCATTTAACCTCATTCATCTATCCTTGTGGATTCTAATCGCCAAACCGTGAGTCATACTTCACCCATTTTGTTTTAACACTATTTGGGTTATAACATGTATTAATTATCAAATACACTTAATTATTCATTCAATCAAAATCATTCTAAAACTCAATTCATACAAACATACTTACTTTTTATACTATTTGTGAATACATTCTAGAATACATTATCTTGCAAGCAATCTAAACCTCCGTTAACATGTATAGCGCTATAGGAGTAGCACATCCGTCCTATTATGATGGGTATATATTAAGTTATTCAATCTTTACGGTCTAGATCATTTTTAATGCTAAGATTACGCTCGTGGACACTTTGATTTGATTATTGGATTTGCATGCTACAATGTACAAACTTCAGTATACTTTACTCATGTTGAATTGAGATTTATTCACTATTTTGCTATGTATTCAAACTTGTATGCTCACTAACATATTCATATGTTGACCAATATTTTATACATATTGAAGAAAATGCTTGAAGCTTTATCAAGATATCTAATTAGTTGGACTTAGAAACATACCAAATCTATCATTTTGTTATGTTTGTTTTAGACTTGTATTTGTCAAAATTAATGTATGTTTATTTGAAAAATTGTAATGTTATGTTGATTAATGGAAATAAAATATAATCTTAATTTATTGTCACTTTAGTTCTATGATGACTTTGAACAATCTACCACTTCTCGCCCCCCGATGTTTTCGCCATCGGTTGGGGGTGACAATAATAGACTATGACAATAATTGATTACGTGCTAAAGAAGTGTCATAACTATTTGATAATCTACAACGATGAAATTAGACCGTAAATGGTTGAGTTATATCGGTAAGACTATACACGTTTAGAAATTTGTGGTTTACTCCACCATCAACAAACTCTATCCACGAATGTTTTTTCTTAGTATGAGCTCGTCACCACCATCAATTATAGGCAAAGATCGGTAAATAAACTGAATATAATGGAGTTTAATAAAAAATTATGTTAATTTAAATATATATTAAACATAACTTTCTTATGTGAGAGGTGTGCATTATAAAACCATAAACTAATCTTATTGTTAGGACCGTGTACGTACGGAGTACTAACTGATTCTACGTAAAACCGAATCAAATAGCGCGGAATTCTATTTGATTGGCGATCCAATCAGGGAGAACGTTATCCGGATCAAACCTAACGATTAGAATACGTTAAGAATGAAGAAGGAATGATCTGAAACGTTCTATGAACTTGGAAGGGACGCTCTGTGCGAACTAGGATGGCTAGGGTTGTAAATTATCGAAGTGTCACATTTTTCCACGAATTAAGTGGTATTTATAGGTTACAGCTTTCATTCGTACGACTGAGCCAAGCGACTGGCTCAGTCGTGCGACTGAGTCATACGATTGATTCATTCGTACTACTGAGTCAATCTTATGACTCAATCGTGCGATTGACTCAATCACCTGGTTCAGTCGTGCGATTGGTCCATTCACATGCTCCAGTCATGCGACAGAATCAGAATACTTAGTTAAACACATTCTTGAACCTTTAGCGATTCTGAACAATGTCTAACAGCTGTAAACCTATATAACATGTTCATATATGCATGTAACAATGAATAATATTAATAGATATGACATTAAACAACCAATAAACATTCATAGAAGAGTTTTTCATTTCATAGATTCAACATTACATATGTGTTACAAGATGAAAGTCTATTACATTGACGCTCACTAGACTAGAACTAGGGACATGTGTATTAACAAACTCCCTCTTGGACCTAGATCTAGCTAAACTTTGACTTCCTTCTTGAACTCTTCATATCTCTTCATTCTTTATTCTCGTGTAACCCCAGCATGAATATCAAGTACGAAGCATAGACGTATAACGTGTTGAAACTGAAGTGCTTGCACCATATCCTGAGTGTCAAAAAATAATGGCCACTTGTACAAGATGTAGACATCTGACGCAGACAAGTTGGTTAGCCACATATGGTCGAAGACCCTAATCGTCTCTGCTTTCCCTTCTTTATTCAAAACAATGACGGCCTCACCAGTACGCCAGTCATAATACCACTATTTAAAATAGGGTGCAAAATCTTGTGGCATCTCCCTCAGTGGAATACGCGACATTATGCACGGAGGGTGCCATCTCAAGACCACCTTTGGTCTTCCGGAGGTGGGGTCAACCTCTGTCTTATGAATCAACCTTTTGGGCTGTTGAGGTTTAAAATTGACCCACCTCGTATGATACTCCTTCTTCAGAGCCTTCTCAAACCATCCCGATATCTTTCCGAAAACAGCATAGAGGAGGCTCAAGTTGGCTAGACGATTTAGCTCAAATCCAGGGAGTTTTCAGATCGTGTGGGAATCTGAAATACTCTATTCCCTTCTCCCTTTTGATGGCATATACTTTGAGGTCCTCAAAGTACGCCCAGCTGATAATCTTGCCAGACACCTTCTAATGCTTCTTTACCTTGTAGAGCTTGGTGTAGGCGTTTGACTTTGTAGGCACGTGCTGTTTCTTCATCTCCTCCAGGCAGGCTGCCCACTCAGCCTTTTTGGATGCTAGATCAGCATCATGTGCCTGAGGATCTTCTGCTGTAGCTTCTTTTGCAGCTGTCATTTCTTCAACTTTGTCGAATGCACCGCTGTCAAAAGTTTCTCCCAGATCAGGTAGAACTTCGCCTTCGGCGTTAGTATACTGTTGATAATGATCAGCAGTTGCATCCTCTATCTCCACCTCATCGACAGCCTGTAGCTCCTCATCACTGACTACGTCGACCTCTGGAGCATCTTTCACTAGCTTATTAGGATTTAGACTGAATAGCTCAGCAATCTGTTCGTCAGTCAAATCATGTATGATTTCACCCTCTTCAGGCGTGTAGCCGACGGAGTGATGTACTATCCCTTGCAAATCGAGAATCATCATCAATTGTGTCTTGATTTGTTGAAGGGGTATTACATCATGCTCGTCAGCCTGTTTAGATGAACCTGTTAAAGAAATAACCAAACACAATACAAGTTAGTATACGTTAAGCACATAACACATGTTGGTTTAACTTTTCATTCATTTATTTAATCCAATAGCTGATACATGATTTCAAGAACAAAGTTTAATAATAAATAGACATCTAATCTTGAACTTTGCCTTTGATCATAGCAGGGTTATTGGCAGAAGGGGAGGTAGGCGGGGAGGACGCTGATGCTCCCTGGTCCTGCTTCTTCTTGGTCCTTTGCTCATGACCAGGAGCAGAGGCAGATGCAGCAGCATCCCCTTCATTGTCATCACCATCCTTGTCTCGAGCCTCGCCATCACCATCCTTGCCTCAAGCCTCGCCATCACCCTCCCCCTCATCATCTTCACTTTCATCCTCTTCATCATCATCCTCATCATCATCAACATCGTCATCATCCTCTCCTTCACCTATCTTTAGAGGCTCAGCTTGTGACCCCTTCAGCTTTAGTAGAATCTTCTTATTAGCTGACTCCAACTCCTCAATCTTCTGAGTAGACAGGATGTTTTGCTCTTGGATTTGGGAGATCTGCTCAGCTTGCTGAGCAATAAGATGGGCTTGAGAAGCATTTTCCTCCTCAAGCTATCGAAGTCGAGCTTCCTTCTCCTTATCTGCAGCTAACAACTTCAGCACCATACGATTTAGTGCTGAAAGTTGTTCCTTTACTCCATTTGGAGGTAGAGACGATCCAGATGGGAAGGAGGGAAGAAATGACGGTCCGGCTGGATGACTAGTAGTGGTGGTGGTGGTAGTGGTGAAGATTGGGGGTGGTATAGATGAAGTTGGTGGTGGAGCAGGTGTGGTAGTGGTGTGTGAGGTGGTAGAGGTGGTGGCTGGAGGTGTAGTAGCAGTGGTGGTGGTAGTGGTGGATGGTGTGGCTGAGGTAGTGGCTATGCTGGTGGATGATGTCAGAGTGAATCTCAACCTCTTCCCCTTCTTGTCGTAGGGGTGTGCCATAGTCTTCCTCCGTTTGCCTCTAGATACAGAGGCCCCCCCTTGGCTACTAAGCGGGTTCGGGGAATATGAGGGATCTGAATCAGCGGCAGCATCCCCCGACTCCACTGGGTGTCCACCAACCGCCCTCAAGCCTCTCTCTGTGGCAATCACCCTGCTGCCCACAGTCCTCGTCAGAGGCTCCTCATCACTTTCTCCTTCCTCATCGGAAGGACGGAAATCCTGGTGAAAACTGGCAGTGGTGGCATCTGGGTGTGTAGGTGGTGTATGAGTGAACTGTCTAGTGGGGCCCCTTGAAGTAGCAGGCCCTGAGTCTCCATCCGTATCACCATCATCATCGGAGTCGTCAGATGGAAGAGCAATTTGCTCAACATCTGAGTCACTCTCTTCGTGGCACCAGTCTTGCCTCCCAGGCACCACGTACTCAGCATTTGCCAAATGCCCGATCAGTCTCTTCACTGGGGGTTTTACCTGCTTTCCTCTATATACTCTCATATGACCCAGTGTCGTATCATCCACGATTTCCAACTGCATCGCGTCGTGGCTCTCCTTGGGCAGTGTTGGCAACTTCTTATCAAATATCATTTGGAGAAATCTAGGGTACATGCAGAATCCTTCTTTACCCTTAGCCTATAGATTCTCTATCAGGTATGATTATATCATGTTCGAGAAGCTAAAGGGGTGGTTCAGAACCAGTGCCATGTAGGCATTTTGAATCTGGTCTGATAGGTCATCAAACCCACCCCTCCTCGAAGCTATGCACTTGAGGATGACATGTGCTAAGTACTTGTACTAGGGACACAGGTGGCTCTTGTTCAGTACACCAACGTTGATATCCCCAGCGTACTTCACCCTTAAGAAGCACCCTCTAACTGTCAGTGGGTGAAGTCTGGTGGGGTGGTCTGCATCATCACCCATACCAAGTACTCGTCTGATGTCTTCAGCACTAATCTCTATATTGATACCAAAGATGGAACTTCTGATGCTGTAGGGCTCCCATGAGCGGTCGACCGATGCACCCTCCCAGAAAGCCTGCGGAATTGACCTGTAGGGAGTGCATGGTGTGGAAATAGCCCTGTAGATCCTGGAGCGCTGGAGAAAAGCGATGACCCCCGCAAACTCGGCACCATTCGGAGTCGTAGCATCTAAATGTGCACATATGTTATGCTTAGGGTTGATGGACCACCTGTCAGCCATCAATCTATAACACAAGACATATAGACATTAGATCCCACACAACACAAATCAGTTCTAATTAACCTGGTATGACTCAGTCTGGTTCAATCATGCGATTGAGCCATGCGACTGAGTTCAGTCGGTTTACCTATCATGCAATTGAATACATTCGGGTGATTGAATCATGCGACTGAGTTCAATCAGATGACCAAGCATGCGATTGGTTCATTCGACCGACTGACCTCATTCGTATCGGTCGTTCAGCCGATTGGCTCAATCGTCCACTCAGTCGTACAATTGGAGTTCATCCTGGTGTCCAGTCGCTCATTCGACTGTGTGTCCATTCAAAATCATATTTTGAGCAATACTTGATGTTAAACGTTGAAATTTGGCTCATTACACTCAGAGTAGGCCGACTAAATATATTTTACCATTAATTTGATCTTAAAGTTCACTTTAGATGGTTTATTGGTCCGTTTAAGTCCCGATTACTGTTAGGTCACAATTTTAGTGATTCTTGATGTTTATCTCCGGTTTAAACAATGATGCACCTTGATCATTACCTGTATAACCGATATCCAACGTTAGAAGGCAGTAATCTTAGGTAAATAGGAATCTTAGAAAATTTGGCAGAGTTTCGACGTATCGTACGAGTGAAGGGCGATTTGACTGAACGGGATGAATACGATCGACTAGGATTCAATTTATACTGAATCTGATTTCAGTCGGGCGTCTGGACCCATTCGCTCTGTTCATTCAGGCGATTGGACCTCAATCGTGCAATTGGTTCAGTCGATCACATTCAGTCGGCCGACTGGATTTCAGTCGGGCGACTGACTCATTCGCACAACTCCATTTGGGCGACTGGTTCAGTGTTGTAAGCTATTCGTGTGAATGGTTCATACTCATGCTCCATTCGGTTGTAATGGGCATGAGTATGGTCCATTTGCACGGTTGGTCCATTCTTATGGTCCAATCATGTGTATGGGTCATACTCATGATTTTGATTTTATGACCACTTAGCATTTTTCACCCTTTGATTATAGATTAGACATTGTGAGCATTCAATCATCTCAGACGTGATTATATTAGCTTTGAGAACTTGTGATCATCTTGGACATGTTCCATTTATTCACCCGTTCACCTCAGACGTGATCCATTTATCCACCCGATCACCTTAGACGTGATCCATTTATCCACCCGATCATCTCAGACGTGATCCATTTATCCTTTCAGAAACAGTTTGTTTTAGATTAAACTTTATGCTCCTTTTGTGACATTAACTGCAATAAGTAACATAGCACAGTCCGACACTGACACGCATTACAAATAAAATTAAAAGACTAAACTAAGTAACAAAATAAACATGTTTTTGTGATTTTCTTAGGGTTGGGTAGATCAGCCTATTAGCATTAACCTCATTTCCAAGACAGATTCTTATGGAATCAGACAGGCATAAACTTAATTACTTGGAACTTTTTATACATTTATTGAAATGGAAACTAGCATATTTACACATCACAGGTTCTCATTCATTTGAGATTTGTAAGTTCTAACTGGGAATCATGCTTGATCTGATACGTAACACATGTTGATTATTTAACTCAGTCGGTGCATTCACGACGATTGTCAGTATACTTGTCCACTTAAATCCATACACCAACTTTTGACGCATATTGGTGATGTATTAGATTATATTATTTCAACCAACATTTGTGAATTCCACGCTTATATGGTAATCAACATTCCTCAGGAGACTTTTGAGCGGTCTACGGGTATTTTGACAAGAAGAGACTATTCTTAGAATTTTCAAAGAGAAGCCAAGCCTCAGGTCTGTGCCACCACACAGCAGAGAGGCGGCAAACAACAGTAAATTCTTGAATATCTAAGTTATGCTTATCCTCAGGTCAGTGCCATCGCACAGCAGAGAGGCACATAACCTATCTCCTTGTTAGAGCATTTCTTATTTTCTTTTGCACATAACGCACCAACAACATAGGTTATCAGCTTGATTGCATTTTTTTCATTTTTTTTCCGTGCTTTGCTCATTTTGTGGTCATACGCACACTTTTAGTGGCGTTTATTTGCTCGTCATCCCTTATTGTAAATAACTGATTGTGTTAACTAGTGATAAGATGGGAACCCACAGTCGGTTGAACCGATTAGTTTAAATTGTGTTCACCAATGGTGTCTTCTGGTCTGTTGTGTTGAATCTACCGACACATCGTATAGTGAACTAGCACCTCCCTAGATCAATTTTCTCCGTGTAATTACAGTAATACCCAAGCGTACTATCATTTTCCCATTTGTTAGACTTAGAATTCTCTGACTAACGATTTTCTGTGATTTAATTAAAACTAAAAATTGCAAAAATTTAAAATCTTTTTGGTGTTCCAAGTAACTAGACGCCTGTGTACTATCACCTTCCATTTTGTAGAATCACAGTCTTATCTTTGTTGTTTTTGTCTTTTAGCTTATCTGCCCTTCCCCCCTTTTTTATTTTTATTTTTATTTAGTTATTTATTTATTTATTTAAGTAAATAAATACTGAAAGTAAACTAATCTCCCTCTAAAATTCTAAAACGGAAAATCTTTTTGTGTTTTTGGATTTTATAAGACAAGGAAATTAAAAAATAAAATAAAATAAAAAACTGAACTAGTGTCGGACTATGCATCTGTGTCTTCAGAGATAATGTCACTTTTCTTTTTCACGCCATTGACCTACAACAGATAGAAAAATCTGGGTTTGTCAAACGGTTTAGTGTAGAGGTCAGCGCGTTGGAAATCCGTGTTTATCTTAACCACATCAATTAATTGTTTTTCATAGCAGTCGCGTATGAAGTGATACTTTATTCCGATGTGTTTAGTTTTAGGGTGTTGAACCGGATTTTTAGTTACAGCTATGGCAGCAGAGTTATCAACATAGATAGGGGTGTTAGAGAATTGCAAACCGTAGTCCCGCATTTGCTGTTGGATCCAGATAATCTGAGAACAGCAGCTTGCAGCAGCAACGTATTCAGCTTCACAGGTTGATAAGGCAACCGAGGTCTGCTTCTTGCATTGCCACGTGACTAAACGCCTTCCAAAAAACTGACACCCTGCTGATGTAGACTTGAAGTTCATCTTGCAGCCGCCATAGTCTGAATCGCTATACACCGTTAGCTCGAAGTCATCGTCATGAGGATACCACAACCCCAGTGTTGGTGTACCCTTCAGATAACAAAAGATCCTTTTCACCCCGATCAGATGATTTACTTTTGGTTTTGCTTGATATCTGGAGCATAGACATGTGGCATACATGATATCTGGACGCGAGGCAGTGAGATACATGAGAGATCAGATCATCCCATGATCCATAGTGGCATCCACCAAATCCCCATTCTCATCAGGAGCCACATCATGATTTGTGGCGAGTGGGGTACCGACAACAGTGACATTTTCCATATCAAATCGACTAAGAATGTCTCCGACATACTTAGTCTGATGTAGAAAAATACCGGTAGGTGTCTGATCCACCTGTAATCCCAGGAAGAACTTCATTTCTCCCATGGCGCTCATTTCAAATTCTGCCTTCATCACAGATTCGAATTCTTTACATAGATCTTCGTTTCACGAACCAAAGATTATGTCATCCACATAAATTTGCACCATCAGTAAATCTCTGTTTCTTTCTTTGATAAACAGCGTGCAGTCAATCACACCTCTGCGAAACCCGTGTTTCAGCAGGTGGGTGGAGAACTTTTCATACCAGGCTCGAGGAGCCTGATGTAGCCCATACATAGACTTGTCCAACTTGTAGACTCTGCACGTCGGAGTGTAAGTCTCCAATAATAGCCTCCTATGGATGATTCGTATTGATCCTAGTCAGAGGTGTCGTAGGGACGACAACTTCAGTATCCAAATTTGTGACAGGAGGTTCAGTATCCGTATTTCTTGATGCATGTTCAGCAGCTGGTGAGCTTTCCTCTTGATCAACATTATGCTCAATGCCTGTCTCAGCTGCTTCTTCATCATCTGATGAGTCATCACTCTCATCCTGATCAGCTGGTGAAGATCCCGATGAACCACTCGCAGGTGTTGTATTGCTAGTATCCAGATTCAGTGTGTTTAGAATATCGTGCATCATCTGAGTAGCAATATCTTCATCAGAATCTATCTGAGGAAGATTGAATGATTTGAAAAAGCCATCGTAGTCGAAGAACGACGATGGACCTTTTCCAGCAGGGGGGATGGTGAATCGTTGTACGTCGACATTGCACGATACTTCGACCTGACATGTTGAGTTATTGTAAACTCGTTTGTCTGGTATGTTGTATCCTAGAAAGATCCCTTGATCTGCCTTTTCACTGAATTTTCCTTCCGAAGTTTTCTTCAGTAATGTACATGGAGCTCCGAATGGTTCCAGATACTCCAGGTTAGGTTTACGTTTCTGAAGCAATTCATAACAAGTCTTCCCATGCCTCTTGACAACTGACACACGATTGAGTGTGTAGAATGCGTTGGCAACAACTTCATTCCAGAACTGCACTGGCAGCTTTGAATCTGCCAACATAGTCCTGGTAGTCTCGATCAAGCTCCTGTTCTTTCGCTCAGCAACTTCATTCATCTGTGGTGTGTATGCAGAGGTGAACTGATGAACAATTCCCTTTTCTTTGCAGAAAGCATCCATCCACTGATTCTTGAACTCTGTTCCATTGTCTGAACGAATCCTCCTAACCTTCAGCTTGTAGAGAGACTCCAGTGTAGTAACGAGCACCTTGAATGACACAAAGGTTTCTGACTTTGCTTTCAGAAACATCACCCAGGAGAACCGTGAGTAGTCATCTATGACTACAAAGCAGTACTAGTCTACGGCGATACTCTTCGTGCTAACAAGACCGAATAGATCCATATGCAGTAGCTCCAGGGGCATCTCGATAGAATGGACGTGCTTGGTCTTGTGAGATTTCCTGGTCTGCTTTCCCTTCTTGCATGAGACACAAAAATCAGGAAGTTTGAAGTTCTTAACAGGAACTCCATCAACTAAGTTGTTATGAATCAGATGATTCATCTTCCTGTGATTAATGTGTCCTATTCTCCTGTGCCATGAGATTGAATCCTTCTCTGTAGCTTTAGACAAAAAGCATTGAACAACAGACACACTAGTAGAAGCATTAGACATATCTAGAACATTCAGGTCTTTATACCTAGATGCTGACATTAATACTTTCTCCTCTGGAATCTCCATCTCTTTCTTCAGAATGTAACACTTCCGATTGTCAAACATAACTTTGAAGCCCTTGTCTCATATTTGAGACACTGAAAGCAGATTGTTTTCCAGTTGTTGAACGAAATTAACTTTATTGAACCTTACCCTGTCATTACCTACTTCTCCTTGTGCGGTAATGTTACCTCCTTTGTTTCCAGCAAAAGAAACATGTCCCCCTTTAATTTGTTTGACATTGTAAAGGAGAGACTTATTTCCTGTTATGTGCCTGGATGCTCCGCTGTCTACTATCCATGTGTTGGTAGAAGCACTATAGCGGACAACCTGCACATAATAGAAAGTAATTAGTTAAGGAGGGGGACCCAAGCCTTGACTGGCTTGGGTTTCCCAGAGGCATCACACATCACGAACTCGACCCACTGTCCTTTATCAGTAGGTGGAACCTCAATCTTCAACTTATCCATGCTTTCAGACACTTCAGGTGTTTTGGCTTTCCACAAACCATACTTGTGAAAGGATTGTTTATAGAAAACTGATGACTGATTTACAGTTTGAACCTTAGGTTTAGTTTTAAAAACAGGTTTCACCTCAGGCATCACAGACTTGCCAGTGACTTGTCTGTGTTGTTTGTGGCTTTGAGGAGAGGTAAAAGACCTAGAAGGTGTTTTTGACCTAACCGGAGTGTTAGACCTAACCGGTGTTTTAGACCTAACCGGAGTCTTAGATGTCTGTTTTGAAACCAGTTTAACTTCATTGTCTACTTCAATTTTAATTTTAGGTGTCTGATAGCGTGGACAGTTTGAAGAGATGTGACCACGTTGTCCACAAGTATAGCATGATCTCCTTTCAACAGGACTAGGAGATCTCTTATGGGGCGGTGAGTAAACTTCAGGTACTGACTCTTTGGTCTCTCTCCTTTGATTTTCACCTTCCTTGACAAATTTTACTTGTTTAACGTTATGAATGTTTTGTCTTTGAAGATGATTATTATCTTGCTTAATAGGTTTAGTTTGAGTGGTTTTGGAAATCTTAGGTTGTGTGGTAGCAGATTTTGGTCCCAACCCAAGAGATGCTTGAACATTCTCTTCCACCCGGTTTTCAGTGATGTTTTTACCAGTCGTGCCTGATGTTGATGTTGTCTGATCAGCAGCCGGAGGAACAGGTTTAACTGCCATGTCCGGATCGCTGACCAGAGGAGTAGTCACCACATGGTCCTTTATTGGATTATTATTAATAGGACGTTGTGTGGTGTTCAAAAGGATCTCATGTGGTGGAGCCACAACCTTATAACCCAACCCTTCCCCGTTGTTACGTTCCTTAACCAAGTTTTTCAAAATATGAGAAGAACTAGCTAGACTGTGGAGTTTTTGTTGTAAAGACTCATTTTCAACATGCAAAACAGCTCTGTCCTTTTTAGTTTCCTCAATTGTCTTTAAATAAAACTTTATATCGTTTTCTTGGTTAAACGAGACAACTTCAGTTTCTTTTAATTGTTTCTATAACGCTTCAATTTTCTCCTTATAGCTGCTCTCGTTTTGTTTTAGAACTCTATTTGCCTCAGTGCACAATTTTAAGTCATTTACTAAGTTATCATTATGATCTAATAACCTAGAAAATTTCAGATCAATGCTTTCTCTAAGTTTATCACATTCAACACAAGCATGTTTAATAAACATATCATCCTTTGTTTCTACCTGTGCAGATGTAGATGTTCCAGCCATGAAAGCATTTTGAGGTTCCAGTTGTGCTTCAGATTTAGCATTCAGTTCATTTTCAACAAGTTGACTTACAGCAGCTAAGGTCTCATCCACATCAGCAGTGTCAAGCTCAACTGAGTTCTCCCCCTCACTCGTTGAGTCTTCATTCAGATCTTCAACAGATGCAATGTTGGCTTCACTATCAGTTAAGAATCGGAAAGACCAGTCCTGTCCTTCATCACCTTGAGCAACCATTGCCTTTGAATCACTGCCTGTTGAAGCTATCTTTTTCTCTTTATCTTGTTTGTTGAAGGATGAAAATGGGTTCCCGTTACCAGTCTTCTTCGGTTTGACACATTCCCGCTTGGAGTGGCCTTTTTCACCACAGTTGAAACAGGTGACTTTATATCGAATCCAAAAGTAGTATCTTTGGTAGCCACCAGATTCTGTCCCGTCTTCTTCACAAACTTCTTAGCTCGTCGCACAGCACTTGCGAGAGCCCACATGATGTCCATTCTTTCCAGTTCATTTTCATCCACCTGCTCATAGTCTTCATCAGCCAAGTGGCAGTTCCCAATCTTTCCTGCAACCAAACCATCATAAGAATGAACCACAGCAGCAAGTAGGTCCATGTGCTCCTTAGCCACTTCCACTGTTACTTTTCCCAGATTTTCTGTCACTAACTTCGTTGATTGAGTAACTATAGGACTTTGTTGAACCCCTGATGAACCATGTGACTCACCACCAGACGATGAGCTTTGAACAGTTGCAGATGATGCATTAGACACAAAGAAGGGAGCATACACTCAGGATCCATCTCTCTACAACGTTACTCCTACTCCAACTGCCAAATCCTCCAGTGCCCCTCTGCAGACTGCCTTTGTGTCTAATGCATCATCTGCAACTGGTCAAAGCTCATCGTCTGGTGGTGAGTCACATGGTTCATCAGGGGTTCAACAAATTCCTACAGTTACTCAATCAACGAAGTTAGTGACAGAAAATCTGGGAAAAGTAACAGTGGAAGTGGCTAAGGAGCACATGGACCTACTTGCTGCTGTGGTTCATTCTTATGATGGTTTGGTTGCAGGACAGATTGGGAGCTACCACTTGGCTGATGAAGACTATGAGCAGGTGGATGAAAATGAACTGGAAAGAATGGACATCATGTGGGCTCTCGCAAGTGCTGTGCGACGAGCTAAGAAGTTTGTGAAGAAGACGGGACAGAATCTGGTGGCTACCAAAGATACTACTTTTGGATTCGACAAGTCTAAAGTCACCTGTTTCAACTGTGGTGAAAAAGGCCACTTTAAACGGGAATGTGTCAAACCGAAGAAGACTGGTAGTGGGAACCCGTTTTCGTCCTTCAACAAACATAAAGAGAAAAAGACAGCTTCAACAGGCAGTGATTCAAAGGCAATGGTTGCTCAAGGTGATGAACGACAGGACTGGTCTTTCCGATTCTTAACTGATAGTGAAGCCAACATTGCATCTGTTGAAGATCTGAATGAAGACTCAGCGAGTGAGGGGAAGAACTCAGTTGAGCTTGACACTGCTGATGTGGATGAGACCATAGCTGTTGTAAGTCAACTTGTTGAAAATGAACTGAATGCTGAATCTGAAGCACAACTGGAACCTCAAAATGCTTTCATTGCTGGAACGTCTATATCTGCACAGGTAGAACACAAAGGATGATATGTTTATTAAACATGCTTGTGTTGAATGTGATAAATTTAGAGAAAGCAATGATCTGAAATTTGCTAGGTTATTAGATCATAATGATAACTTAGTAAATGACTTAAAATTGTGCACTAAGGCAAATAGAGTTCTAAAACAAAACGAGAGCAGCTATAAGGAGAAAATTGAAACGTTAAAGAAACAATTAAAAGAAACTGAAGTTGTCGCGTTTAACCAAGAAAACAATATAAAGTTTTATTTAAATACAATCGAGGAAACTAAAAAGGACAGAGCTGTTTTGCAAGTTGAAAATGAGTCTTTAAAACAAAAACTCCACAGTCTAGCTAGTTCTTCTCATATTTTGAAAAACTTGGTTAAGGAACGCAACAACGAGGAAGGGTTGGGTTATAAGGTTGTGCCTCCACCTGGAAATTTTACGTTACGAAACTCTGTTAGTCTCGTTAAGTCTTGCATACACGTGTCTTGAGCACACACTGGTTGTCGTTTAACGTTGGTGACCTAATGACAACTAATAGTGATTAATTAAAGGTAATTTAACTGATTATGTGATTATTGCGTTACGTTTATGTGCTTATGTGTTTTACAGGTAAATTGAGAATTAATCGCGTAACGTGGAAACGTGTGTATAGATTTGTATGTTTCGTGTTTTATAAAGATTAAATGTGTAGTTGTTACCATGAGTTTATATATTTAATTAATGTAGTTAAAAACACTTTTAAAAGAATTTAAAGCTTACTTTTCATTAGAATACAAAGTGCAAGGGGTAAAAGGGTAACATGGGTAACTAAAAGAATTTAAAAACCACATACACACCTCTAGAACCCCTTAAGTCGGCTGCCCCTTCCTTCCACACCCTTCTCCCTTCGAAAATAATCCAAGAACAAGCAATTGGTTGCGGTTTTGGTTCGGTTTCGAGCAATACAACAAGATACAAGCATCAATTCGTGTTCTATTGCAAGAATCAAAGGTTGTCAGTTCACTTATTCTCCAAGTAAACTTTAAATAGTTGTTAAGCATATCAGGTGAGTTTACAGCCCCACTTTTACTTTATTCTCTTTTTGGGGGAGAGAAACATGCTGCTTTCATAAATGTTACATTATATTGGTTTTTGTAATACTGCATATACCTGATACTATGGTGTTATACTTTGCCCTTCGGACCGTTAATATGCAAATAGCGAGGTGATTGTTAGTAGATCTACAGGGATTGACATACCCCGCCTGGGCTAGTCGCGCTAGCTTGACTGGAGGTCAAACGGGTGAACGGTCAGCCTGTTTTACAATGTTGTGGTGGGGAAACCGCAGCCGGGCCTACATTATTACTATTGATTACATGTCAGCTCCGTCATGACTTCATAAACATAGTGATTGCTATGGGCTAGCTACCCATTATATGCTTTGATTAGTAAATCGGAGAATTACATTACTGATACTTACTGTTTTCTGATAAAGCTGTGAACCCACCAGTCTTGTACTGACTTTTGCATGTTTTCTCTCAGGACATTGAAATGGCACGTTTAGGAGCACTGCATCCACTGTATGTCATTCCGCATTCATCCCAAACTGTTTTCAAGATTTCATTTCATGTACTTTACATAAATTGGATTGGGCGCGTGTTTGCGTGTTCCAAAACCATTGTAAAATGTTTTCCTGTTTTCGCTTCCGCAATACTTAAATACAAGTTGGTTTATTTCAATATGACTAAGCAACTATATGATTTGTAATTGTTGAGTCGTTTGGTGTAACTGATGCTTATCTAAGATCCTGGTTATGTCACACGCCTAATGGTAAAACCCCATTCATGGAAATTGAGGGTGTGACAGAGTGGTATCAGAGCATTAGTTATAGCGAACTAAAATGAACTTTGCATCTCATTTGCATTGCATTTTAGACTACAGCTGGATTTGCATTAGTTACACACACATAGATTACTAAGCTGTGCTTACTTAATTTAGTTGCCTGAGAACTTTTTCTTTAACATATCCCTGTGAGCTTACGACTACAGGGATGGTGGCTCTAAGTTACTGCGAGTCACGTGAGGGGTTACTTTTGAATTTCCTAAACCTTACTGATCCTTTCGTATACTTTGATTGATCGACCCCGATATAATACTTACATATTTGGTACTCCTATCGTTGATGACCACTGTACTTGACAAGATATGTTAGCCTAATAGGAGGAACCGGGGGTGATCATGCAAAGCAAATTACCATTACGGGTGCACACGTAATTGTAATTTGTCGTGCATGCTAAGTCCGGTGAATTTGGTCGGGTGGTAACGTTGTAGTCGGTATAAGTCATCATTTCTACACCTTGAGCAAGAAAGTCTCGGTTTTCATAGAACATAGCTACTGATGTGGAAACTATCTATCAGTTCTACTCATATGAATGCTCACTCTTACCTTGAATTTGGATGAAATTCAAACCATGACATGTGTCCAAATCCCTCGGATTTGAACTGATCTTGTAGCTTGTCTGTTACTTTAAATTCTTGGACCTCTTTTCTTTTTCATTCCAAGACAAAGGGGTTATTTTCATGCGACTGATAGCTTTGGAATTTTGATATCTGGTTGGATATTTACTTATTTATGTATATGGTAATTTAAAGAATGTCTGGAAGAGGACGTGGACGTGGGAGAGGAAACATCTCTATGACGCCTGCAGAATTGGTGGCGCTAATCAATCAGAGTGTTACCGCAGCATTGGCAAGCCAACACCCACCATAACAGAATATCATTGGACAACCAGTTTGTAACTACAAGTCCTTTATGGACTGCAAACCTAATCCATTCAGGGGAACTGAGGGAGCAGTGGGATTGCTCCGTTGGTTCGAAAAGCTAGAGTCGGTGTTTGAAATCTGTAACTGCCTTGCCGAGAGTAGGGTGAAATATGCTGCTGGTACCATGGATGGTGCTGCACTGAGCTGGTGGAATGCGCAAGTCCAGATGTTGGGTGTTGAAGCTGCAAATGCCATGACTTGCTGAAAGAGGAATACTGTTCCAGAGATGAAGTGCAGAAACTAGAAACTGAATTTTGGAATTTAAAAATGGTGGGTTCCGAGGTTGAAGCCTACACGACTCGTTCCCACGAGTTGGCTACCTTATGCCCCACTATGGTTAACCTGGCTTACAAACGGGTTGAAAGGTACATCGATGGGCTAGTACCGGAAATACAGAGCATGGTCACCACTACTAGACCAGCTACCATTCAGGAAGCTGTCCAACTAGCCTACAAGCTGACTAACCAGGCTGTCACTCAGGGTAAACTGCCCCCGCGTGGTGCTGCATCTGGTTCCAATGATAACAAGAGAAAATGGGAACCATCTGCCAGCGGGAAGCAATCTTTATCCTCTACTCATCAACCCCAACACAAGAAGTTCAACCTGTCCAAATCTTCTCATGGCATGGGGAATTCGGGTGGCTATCATGGAAATCTTCTGAAGTGCAACAAATGTAAGTTCCATCATACTGGGCAATGCACAAGGAGCACTTGTGAGAGGTGTGGAAAGTTTGGGCACGTTGCTAAAAACTGCAGCGTAAACCTCTCGGGAAAAACATCTCAGCAACAACAAAACTATAACCGTACTGGGTGTTATGAATGCGGTCAACCCGGTCACTTTAAAAGGGAATGCCCAAAGCTAAAACGGAATGAAAATAGCGGTGCTACTGATAGATCTAACGACAAAAACAATGGTGGTAGAGGAAGAGCTTTCATCATGGGCTCAGGTGAGGCTCGAAACAACCCTACAGTAGTATCTGGCAGATTCTCTATTAATGAATGTTACGCCTCTGTTTTATTTGACTCCGGTGCTGATAAAAGTTATGTATCCATAAAATTTAGCAAAGTACTAGGAATGGTACCTACTAACCTGACTTCTAAGTACACCATAGAAATAGCCGATGGTAGGACGATAACAGCAACCCAAGTGTTTAGAAACTGTAAGCTAGGCTTATCTGGACACACTTTCTGCATAGACCTTGTTCCTGTCACACTCGGAAGCTTCGATGTAGTGGTCGGGATGGATTGGTTATCCAAGAACAGTGCTGAGATCATTTGCAAGGAGAAGCTGATCAAGTTACCCATTTAGGACGATGAAATTCTTACAGTGGAAGGTGATAAGGTGGGTGCGGTGGTCGGCATCATATCATATTTGAAGGCTCAGAAATGTCTCAGGAAAGGACACCTTGCCTTGTTGGCACTTGTTACTGAAACGAAGAAGGATGAAAGGCGAGTCGAAGATATTCCAGTTGTAAGAGACTTTCCCGAGGTATTTCCCGAAGACCTACCTTTGGCCTTCCTCCACACAGACAGGTGGAATTCCGAATTGAATTAGCACCTGGAGCGACTCCGATCGCTTGAGCACCGTACCGTCTGGCACCGAACGAACTACAAGAGCTGTCTAAGCAATTGCAAGAATTTTTAGATAAGGGATTCATACATTCCAGCTCTTCACCTTGGGGAGCTTCAGTGCTTTTCGTTAAAAAGAAAGATGGAACCTTTAGGATGTGTATTGACTACCGCGAATTGAACAAGGTGACGATCAAGAACAAGTATCCACTTCCGCGTATCTATGACTTGTTCAACCAATTGCAAGGATCTAGCTACTATTCCAAGATTGACTTGAGATCGGGTTATCATCAGTTAAGGGTTCGAGAAGAGGATATTTCGAACACGGCGTTCCGGACTTGCTACGGACACTATGAGTTTGCTGTAATGCCGTTCGGACTGACCAATGCCCCAGCAGTTTTCATGGACCTCATGAATCGCGTCTGCAAGCCTTATTTGGATAAGTTTGTCATCGTATTCATCGATGATATACTGATCTACTCCCGTAATAAGGAAGATCATGAGGAACATTTGAGAACCATACTAGAATTGTTGAGGAATGAACAACTTTATGCCAAATTCTCAAAATGTGACTTCTGGATGCGCGAAGTGCATTTCCTTGCGCATGTGGTGAACGACAAGGGTATACATGTGGATCCATCAAAGATTGGTGCCATCAAGGATTGGCCAGCACCGAAGACGCCTACCGAGGTGCGATAATTCCTTGGTTTGGCAGGCTATTACAGACAATTTATTGAAGGGTTTTCAAAAGTGGCATAACCTTTGACTGCCCTGACCCATAAGGGAACTGTTTACAAGTGGGGTAGCAAAGAGGAAACAGCATTCCAGACGCTTAAAGACAGACTCTGCACCGCACCAATCCTAGCCTTACCAGAAGGGACTGATGACTTTGTTGTTTACTGTGATGCTTCCATCCAGGGTTTGGGATGTGTACTGATGCAACGTGATAAAGTCATAGCTTATGCGTCTAGACAACTCAGGGTGCATGAGAAAAACTACACAACGCATGATTTGGAATTGGGAGCTGTAGTATTTGCCCTGAAGATCTGGAGACACTACCGATATGGAACCAAGTGCACGATCTATACGGATCACAAGAGCCTCCAGCACATATACGATCAGAAGGAATTGAATATGCGACAACGACGGTGGTTGGAATTACTCAATGACTACGATTGTGCGATCAAGTATCACCCGGGTAAAGCTAATGTGGTAGCCGACGCCCTTAGTCGGAAAGAAACATTAAGACCTCGTCGGGTGCGCGCATTACAGATGACCATACATTCTGATCTACCTGTGAAAATCAAGGCTGCTCAAAGCGAGGCCTTAAAGACTGAGAACCTGAAAGCAGAATCCATGCGAGGCATGGAGAAACAGTTGGAGATCAAAACTGATGGAATCCGTTACTTCATGGAACGGATCTGGGTGCCACTGTATGGGAATTTGAGAGAACTGGTAATGGATGAAGCTCATAAGACGCGTTACTCAATTCATCCAGGTTCAGATAAGATGTATCAAGACCTAAAGGAGTTTTACTGGTGGCCGAACATGAAAGCGGAGATCGCCGCATATGTAAGCAGATGCTTAACTTGCTCCAAAGTTAAGGTGGAATACCAGAGACCATCCGGTTTACTCCAGCAACCAGAAATCCCAGTGTGGAAATGGGAGCAAATTTCGGTGGACTTTACTACGATGTTACCCAGGACTCCCAGCGGATGCGACACCATTTGGGTTATAATAGATCGCTTAACAAAATCCGCACATTTTCTGGCAATCCGGGAGATGGACCGAATAGAGAAACTGACACGCATTTACTTAAGAGAAATAGTCTCTCGGCATGGCGTGCCAGTATCTATTATATCTGATCGTGACGCTCGGTTCACTTCTTATTTCTGGCGGTCATTACAACGATCATTGGGAACACGACTAGATATGAGCACTGCGTATCACCGCAAACCGATGGCCAGAGTGAGCGTACGATCCAGACACTAGAAGACATGTTGCGTGCCTGTGTGATCGATTTCAGCAGCAGCTGGGAAACTCATCTACCATTGGTTGAGTTCTCCTACAATAACAGTTATCACACCTCAATTAAAGCCGCACCATTTGAGGTACTTTGTGGACGTAAGTGCCGGAACTGGTCCAGAACTGGTGCACGAAACAACTGAAAAGATTGTACAAATACGTAATCGGATGGCAGCGGCACGTGATCGACAGAAAAGTTATGCTGACAAGCGTCGTAAACCATTGGAATTCCAGATTGGCGACAAGGTACTTTTAAAAGTCTTGCCGTGGAAAGGAGTAATACGTTTTGGCAAGCGTGGGAAGCTAAGCCCTAGATACGTGGGGCCATTTGAGATTGTCAAACGGATTGGCCCAGTAGCCTATCAGTTGAATTTACCTGAAGAACTCAGGGGGATACACGACGTGTTTCACGTATTCAATCTGAGGAAATGTCTATCGGATGAATCATTAATCGTGCCATTGGAGGAACTAAAGATAGATGACCAATTACATTTCATCGAAGAACCAGTGGAGATCATGGATCGAGAAGTCAAAACCCTAAAATGTAGCAAGATCCCTATTGTGCGTGTTAGGTGGAATTCAAAGCGTGGACTAGAGTTTACCTGGGAACGCGAAGATCAAATGAAAAAGAAGTATACGCAACTGTTCAACGATCAAATTTCCAATTCCTAAGATACAGTTGTAAGATATCTTTTCCTTCAATTTCGGGATGAAATTCCCTTCAACATGGGGATAATGTCACAACTCTCACGAAACCTTAAGAACCTTACGTTCCTTTATCTTGGATTTATTTCCTAATCTCTCGGAAACCTTAGCACGTTTACGTGCTGGATAACTAAATAGTTTGCTCACAATGCTTCGTTTACTCACTATGTACGTTGATCCAGTGTTCTAATTTTCGGGACGAAAATTATTTCAACATGGGGATAAAGTGACACCCGAAATTTTACGTTACGAAAATCCGTTAGTCTCGTTAAGTCTTGCATACACGTGTCTTGAGCACACACTGGTTGTCGTTTAACGTTGGTGACCTAATGACCACTAATAATGATTAATTAAAGGTAATGAACTGATTATGTGATTATTGCGTTACGTTTATGTGCTTGTGTGTTTTACATGTAAATTGAGAATTTATCGTGTAATGTGGAAACGTGTGTATAGATTTGTATGTTTCGTGTTTTATAAAGATTAAATGTGTAATTGTTACCATGAGTTTATATGTTTAATTAATGTAGTTAAAAACACTTTTAAAAGAATTTAAAGCTTACTTTTCATAAGAATACAAAGTGCAAGGCGTAAAAGGGTAACATGGGTAACTAAAAGAATTTAAAAACCATATACACACCTCTAGAACCCCTTAAGTCGGCTGCCCCTTCCTTCCACACCCTTCTCCCTTCGAAAATCAGCCAAGAACAAGCAATTGGTTGCGGTTTTGGTTCGGTTTCGAGCAATACAACAAGATACAAGCATCAATTCGTGTTCTATTGCAAGAATCAAAGGTTGTCAGTTCACTTATTCTCCAAGTAAACTTTAAATAGTTGTTACGCATATCAGGTGAGTTTACAGCCCCACTTTTACTTTATACTCTTTTTGGCGGAGAGAAACATGTTGCTTTCATAAACGTTACATTACATTGGGTTTTTGTAATACTGCATACACCTGATACTATGGTGTTATACTTTGCCCTTCAAACTGTTAATATGCAAATAGCAAGGTGATTGTTAATATATCTACAGGGATTGACATACCATGCTCGGGCTAGTCGCGCTAGCTTGACTGGAGGTCAAACGGGTGAACGGTCAGCCTGTTTTACAGTGTTGTGGTGGGAAAACCACAGCCGGGCCTACATTATTACTATTGATTACATGTCAGCTCGGTCGCGACTTCATACACATAGTGATTGCTATGGGCTAGCTACCCATTATATGCTTTGATTACTAAATCTGGGAATTACATTACTGATACTTACTGTTTTCTGATAAACCTGTGAACTCACCAGTCTTGTACTGACTTTTGCATGTTTTCTCTCAGGACATTGAAATGACACGTTTAGGAGCACAGCATCCACTACATGTCATTCCGCATTCATCCCAAACTGTTTTCAAAATTTAATTTCATGTACTTTACATAAATTGGATTGGGCGCGTGTTTGCGTGTTCCAAAACCATTGTAAAATGTTTTCCTGTTTTCGTTTCCGCAGTACTTAAATACAAGTTGGTTTATTTCATTATGACTAAGCAACTATATGATTTGTAATTGTTGAGTCGTTTGGTGTAACTGATACTTATCTGAGATCCTGGTTATGTCACACGCCTAACGGTAAAACCCCGTTCATGGAAATTGAGTGTGTGACAGGTTATAAGGTTGTGCCTCCACCACATCAAATCCTTTGAACACCAAACAACGTCCTATTAATAATAATCCTATAAAGGACCGTGTGGTGACTACTCCTCTGGTCAGCGATCCGGACACGACAGTTAAACCTGTTCCTCCGGCTGCTAATCAGACTACATCAACATCAGGCACAACTGGAAAAACATCATTGAAAACCGGGTGGAAGAGAATGTTCAAGCATCTCTTTGGTTGGGACCAAAATCTGCTACCACACTACCTAAAATTTCCAAAACCACTCAAACTAAACCTGTTAAGCAAGATAACAATCATCTTCAAAGACAAAACATTCATAACGTTAAACAAGTAAAATTTGTCAAGGAAGGTGAAAATCAAAGGAGAGGGACCAAAGAGTCAGTACCTAAAGTTTACTTACCGCCCTACAAGAGATCTCCTAGTCCTGTTGAAAGGAGATCATGCTATACTTGTGGACAACGCGGTCACATCTCTTCAAACTGTCTACGCTATCAGACACCCAAAATTAAAATTGAACTAGACAATGAAGTTAAACTGGTTTCAAAAAAGAGATCTAAGACTCCAGTTAGGTCTAAAACACCGGTTAGGTCTAAGACTCCTATTAGGTCAAAAACACCTTCTAGGTCTTTTACCTCTCCTCAACGCCACAGACAACACAGACAAGTCACTGGCAAGTCTGTGATGCCTGAGGTGAAACCTGTTTTTGAAACTAAACCTAAGGTTCAAACTGTAAACCAGTCATTGGTTTACCACAAACAATCCTTTCACAAGGATGGTTTGTGGAAAGCCAAAACACCTGAAGTGTCTGAAAGCTTGGATAAGCTGAAGATTGAGGTTCCACCTACTGATAAAGGACAGTTGGTCGAGTTCGTGATGTGTGATGCCTATGGGAAACCCAAGCCAGTCAAGGCTTGGGTCCCCCTCCTTAACTAATTATTTTCTATTATGTGCAGGTTGTCCGCTATAGTGCTTCTACCAACACATGGATAGTAGACAGCGGAGCATCCAGGCACATGATAGGAAATAAGTCTCACCTTTACAATGTCAAACAAATTAAAGGGGGACATGTTTCTTTTGCTGGAAACAAAGGCGGTTACATTACCGCACAAGGAGAAGTAGGTAATGACAGGGTAAGGTTCGATAAAGTTAATTTCATTCAACAATTGGAAAACAATCTGCTTTCAGTGTCTCAGATATGTGACAAGGGCTTCAAAGTTATGTTTGACAATCCGAAGTGTTACATTCTAAAGAAAGAGATGGAGATTCCAGAGGAGCAGGTATTAATGTCAGCATCTAGGTATAATGACCTGTATATTCTAGATATGTCTAATGCTTCTACTAGTGTGTCTACTTTTCAATGCTTTATGTCTAAAGCTACAGAGAAGGATTCCATCTCATGGCACAGGAGAATGGGACACATTAATCACAGGAAGATGAATCATCTGATTCATAACAACTTAGTTGATGGAGTTCCTGTTAAGAACTTCAAACTTCCTGATTTTTGTGTCTCATGCAAGAAGGGAAAGCAGACCAAGAAATCTCCAAGACCAAGCATGTCCACTCTATCGAGATGCCCCTGGAGCTACTGCATATGGATCTATTCGGTCCTGTTAGCACGAAGAGTATCGCCGGAGACTGGTACTGCTTTGTAGTCACAGATGACTACTCACGGTTCTCCTGGGTGATGTTTCTAAAAGCAAAGTCAGAAACCTTTGAGTCATTCAAGGTGCTAGTTACTACACTGGAGTCTCTCTATAAGCTAAAGGTTAGGAGGATTCGTTCAGACAATAGAACAGAGTTCAAGAATCAGTGGATGGATGCTTTCTGCAAAGAAAAGGGAATTGTTCATCAGTTCACCTCTGCATACACACCACAGATGAATGGAGTTGCTGAGCGAAAGAACAGGAGCTTGATCGAGACTTCCAGGACTATGTTGGCAGATTCAAAGCTGCTAGTGCAGTTCTGGAATGAAGTTGTTACCAACGCATTCTACACACTCAATCGTGTGTCAGCTGTCAAGAGGCATGGGAAGACTTGTTATGAATTGCTTCAGAAACGTAAACCTAACCTGGAGTATCTGGAACCATTCGGAGCTCCATGTACATTACTGAAGAAAACTTCGGAAGGCAAATTCAGTGAAAAGGCAGATCAGGGGATCATTCTAGGATACAGCATACCAGAAAAACGAGTTTACAACAACTCAACAGGTCAGGTCGAAGTATTGTGCAATGTCGACGTACAACGATTCACCATCCCCCCTGCTGGAAAAGGTCCATCGTCGTTCTTCGACTACGATGGCTTTTTCAAATCATTCAATCTTCCTCAAATAGATTCCGATGAAGATATTGCTACTCAGATGATGCACGATATTCTAAACACACCGAATCTGGATACTAGCAATACAACACCTGCGAGTGGTTCATCGGGATCTTCACCAGCTGATCAGGACGAGAGTGATGACTCATCAGATGATGAAGAAGCAGCTGAGACAGACATTGAGCATAATGTTGATCAAGAGGAAAGCTCACCAGCTGCTGAACATGCATCAAGAAATACGGATACTGAACCTCCTGTCACAAATTTGGATACTGAAGTTGTCGTCCCTACGACAGCTGTGACTAGGATCAATACGAATCATCCACAGGAGGCTATTATTGGAGAATTACACTCCGGCGTGCAGACGAGAAATCAGTTGTACTCTGCTGATTATGCTGCAATTATGGAAAAGGGCTACGTAAATGATGGAGCATTCAAATGCTTTGTATCCCAAGTCGAACCCAAACACGTAAGCAATGCCCTGAAGGATGAGGCTTGGGTCAATGCTATGCAAGAGGAACTGCTACAGTTCAATAAGCTTGGAGTGTGGACACTCGTTGACCGGCCCAAAGGCGTTAAAGTGATAGGCACCAAATGGGTGCTACGCTGCAAGAAGGATGACCAAGGTGTCGTTATCAGAAACAAGGCAAGGTTGGTCGTTCAAGGCTTCAGACAAGTCGAAGGAGTCGACTACAATGAAGTCTTTTCACCAGTAGCTAGAATGGAAGCAATCCGCATCTTTCTAGCCTACACATCTTACATGAAGATCAAAGTCAATCAACTAGATAGAAAGAGTGCATTCTTGCACGGGGAAATCCGTGAAGAGGTCTACGTCAGTCAACCCGAGGGATTCGAAGATCCTTATCATCAGGACAGAGTCTATAAGTTGGACAAGGCTCTGTATAGGCTACATCAGGCTCCTCGAGCCTGGTATGAAAAGCTCTCCACCCACCTGCTGAAACATGGGTTTCGCAGAGGTGTGATTGACTTCACGCTGTTTATCAAAGAAAGAAACGGAGATTTACTGATGGTGCAAATTTATGTGGATGACATAATCTTCGGTTCGCGAAACGAAGATCTATGTAAAGAATTCGAATCTGTGATGAAGGCAGAATTTGAAATGAGCGCCATGGGAGAAATGAAGTTCTTCCTGGGATTACAGGTGGATCAAACACCTACCGGTATTTTTCTACATCAGACTAAGTATGTCGGAGACATTCTTAGTCGATTTGATATTGAAAATGTCACTGTTGTCGGTACCCCACTCGCCACAAATCATGATGTGGCTCCTGATGAGAATGGGGATTTGGTGGATGTCACTATGTATCATGGGATGATCGGATCTCTCATGTATCTCACTGCCTCGCGTCCAGATATCATGTATGCCACATGTCTATGCTCCAGATATCAAGCAAAACCAAAAGTAAATCATCTGATCGGGGTGAAAAGGATCTTTCGTTATCTGAAGGGTACACCAACACTGGGGTTATGGTATCCTCATGATGATGACTTCGAGCTAACGGCGTATAGCGATTCAGACTATGGCGGCTGCAAGATGTACTTCAAGTCTACATCAGTAGGGTGTCAGTTTTTTGGAAGGCGTTTAGTCACGTGGCAATGCAAGAAGCAGATCTCGGTTGTCTTATCAACCTGTGAAGCTAAATACGTTGCTGCTGCAAGCTGCTGTTCTCAGATTATCTGGATCCAACAGCAAATGCGGGACTATGGTTTGCATTTCTCTAACACCCCTATCTATGTTGATAACTTGCTGCCATAGCTGTAACTAAAAATCCGGTTCAACACCCTAAAACTAAACACATCGGAATAAAGTAACACTTCATACGCGACTGCTATGAAAAACAATTAATTGATGTGGTTAAGATAAACACGGATTTCCAACGCTCTGACCTCTACACTAAACCGTTTGACAAACCCAGATTTTTCTATCTGTTAGAGGTCAATGGCGTGAAAAAGAAAAGTGACATTATCTCTGAAGACACAGATGCATAGTCCAACACTAGTTCAGTTTTTTATTTTATTTTATTATTTAATTTCCTTGTCATATAAAATCCAAAAACATAAAAAGATTTTCCGTTTTAGAATTTTAGGGAGAGATTAGTTTACTTTCAGTATTTATTTACTTAACAAAATGAAAAATAAAAAATAAAAAATATAAAAAGGGGAAAGGGCAGATAAGCTCTGATACCACTTGTTAGGACCGTGTACGTACGGAGTACTAACTGATTCTACATGAAACCGAATCAAATAGCGCGGAATTCTATTTGATTGGCGATCCAATCAGGGAGAACGTTATCCGGATCAAACCTAATGATTAGAATACGTTAAGAATGAAGAAGGAATGATCTGAAACGTTCTATGAACTTGGAAAGGACGCTCTGTGCGAACTGGGACGGCTGGGGTTGTAAATTATCGAAGTGTCACGTTTTTCCACGAATTAAGTGGTATTTATAGGTTACAGCTTTCATTCGCACGACTGAGCCAAGCGACTGGCTCAGTCGTGCGACTGAGTCATACGACTGATTCATTCGTACGACTGAGTCAGTCTTATGACTCAATCGTGCGATTGACTCAATCACCTGGTTCAGTCGTGCGATTGGCCCATTCCCATGGTCCAGTCGTGCGACTGAATCAGGATACTTAGTTAAACACATTCTTGAACCTTTAACGATTCAGAACAATGTCTAACAGCTGTAAACCTATATAACATGTTCATATATGCAAGTAACAATGAATAATATTAATAGATATGACACTAAACAACCAATAAACATTCATAGAAGAGTTTTTCATTTCATAGATTCAACATTACATATGTGTTACAAGATGAAAGTCTATTACATTGACGCTTACTAGACTAGAACTAAGGACATGTGTATCAACACTTATGATTCTTTACTTTGATCTTCCAGTGAGTGATTAATACTCATAAAGAACACATAAAATATATGGTGTCCAAATAAGTGTCTAAGTAGTATATACTTTCATGTATACTCGTATTTGTGATTTTCGTATACCTTCTAATTGCTAAAATCTCAAACTTTGAATCCTAAACTTACACACTTTTGCTTAACTTTTAGGGTGATTTTGGTGATTCAATCCTTTAACTTCATTCATCTATCCTTGTGGATTCTAATCGCCAAACCGTGAGTCATACTTCACCCATCTTATTTTAACACTATTTGGGTTGTAACATGTATCAATTATCAAATACACTCAATTATTCATTTAATCAAAATCATTCAAAAATTCAGTTCATACAAACAGCTTACTTGTTATACTATTTGTGAATACATTCTAAAATACATTATCTTGCAAGCAATCTAAACCTCCCTTAATATGTATAGCGCTATAGGACTAGTACATCCATCCTATTATGATGGGTCTATGTTAAGTTATTCAATCTTTACAGTTTTGGTCATTTTTAATGCTAAGATTACGCTCATGGACACTTTGGTTTGATTATTGGCTTTGCATACTAGCAATGTACAAACTTTAGTATACTTTACTCATGTTAAATTGAGATTTATTCACTATTATGCTATGTATCAAACTTGTATGCTCACCAACATATTCATATGTTCACCAATATTTTATACATGTTGTAGGAAATACTTTAAGCTTTATCAAGAAATTCAATTAGGTGGACTTAGAAACACACGAAATCTATCATTTTGTTATGTTTGTTTTAGACTTGTGTTTCTCAAAATTAATGTATGTTTATTTTAAAAACTGTAAAGTTATGTTAACTAATGGAATTTAAATTTAATCTTAATTTATTGTCACTTTAGTTTTATGATGTGTTTGAACAATCTACCACTTCTCGCACCCTGATGTTTCCGGCATCGGTTGGGGTGTGACAATAATAGAGTACGAAATTATGAATCTGGTAAGTGATTACGTGCTAAAAGATGTGTCATAACTATTTGATAATTTACTACGATGCGTTAGACCCTAAATGGTTGAGTTATATCAGTAAGACTATACACATTTAGAAATTAGTAGTTTGCTCCACCATCGACCAACTCTATCCACGAATGTTTTTTCTTAATGTGAGCTCGTCACCACCATTGATTATAGGCGAAGATCGGTAAATAAACTGAATATAATGGAGTGTAATAAAAATTATGTAAAACTAAATATATATTAAACATAACTTTCTTATATGAGAGGTGTGCACTATAACACCATATACTAATCTTATGATTCCTTACTTTGGACTTTCAATGAGTGACAAATACTCTTAATGAACACACAAAATACATGGTGTCCAAATAAGTGTCTAAGCAGTATATACTTTCATGTATACTCATATTTGTAATTTTCATATACCTTCCAATTGTTAAAATCTCAAACTTTGTATCCTAAATTTACATGCTTTTGTTTAACTTTTAGGGTGATTTTGGTGATTCAATCCTTTAACCTAATTTATCTATCCTTGTGGATTCTAATCGCCAAATTGTGAGTCATACTTCACCCATTTTGTTTTAAGGTTGTAACATGTATCAATTATCAAGTACAATCAATTATTCATTCAATCAAATTCATTCTAAACTCAATTCATACAAACATGCTTACTTGTGATACTATTTATAAATACATTCTAGAATACATTATCTTGCAAGCAATCTAAACCTCCCTTAACATGTATAGCGCTATAGACTAGCACATCTGTCCTATTATGATGGGTCTATGTTAAGTTATTCAATCTTTACGGTCTTGGTCATTTTTAATGCTAAGATTACGCTCATGGACACTTTGGTTTGATTATTGGCTTTGCATGCTATCAATGTACAAACCTTAGTATACTCATGAATTGAGATTTATTCACTATTATGCTATATATCAAACTTGTATGCTCACCAAAATATTCATATGTTGACCAATATTTATACATGTTACAGGAAATGCTTGAAGCTTTATCAAGAAATTCAATTAGTTGGACTTAGAAACACACGAAATCTATTATTCTGTTATGTTTGTTTTAGACTTATATTTCTTAAAATTATTGCATGTTTATTTGAAAATTTGTAATGTTATATTGATTAATGGAATTGAAATTTAATCTTAATTTATTGTCACTTTAGTTCTATGATGTCTTTGAACAATCTACCACTTCTCGCGCCCCGATGTTTCCGCCATCGGTTGGGGTGTGACAATAATAGAGTACGAAATTATGACGCTGATAATTGATTATGTGCTAAAAGAAGTGTCATAACTATTTGATAATCTACAGCGATGAAACTAGACCCTAAATGGTTGAGCTATATCGGTAAGACTATACATATTTTGAAGTTGGCGGTTTTACTCCACCATCGATAAACTCTATCCACGAATGTTTTTCTTAGTGTGAGCTCGTCACCACCATCGATTATAGGCGAAGATCGGTAAATAAACTGAATATAATGGAGTGTAATAAAAAATCTATGTTAAACCAAAAATGTAAATTAAACATAACTTTCTTATGTGAGAGGTGTGCACTATAACACCATATACTAATCTTATGATTCCTTACTTTGGACTTTCAATGAGTGACAAATACTCAAAAACAACACACAAAATGCATGGTGTCCAAGTAAGTTTCTAAGTAGTATATACTTTCATGTATACTCATATTTGTAATTTTCGTATACCTTCCAATTGCTAAAATCTCAAACTTTGAATCCTAAACTTACACATTTTTGTTTAACTTTTTGGGTGATTTTGGTAATTCAATCCTTTAAACTCATTCATCTATCCTTGTGGATTCTAATCGCCAAACAGTGAGTCATACTTCACCCATTTTGCTTTAACACTATTTGGGTTGTAACATGTATCAATTATCAAATACACTCAATTATTCATTCAATCATAATCATTCTAAAACTCAATTTATACAAACATGTTTACTTGTTATACTATTTGTGAATACATTCTAGAATACGTTATCTTGCAAGCAATCTATACCTCCCTTAACATGTATAGCGCTATAGGACTAGCACATCCGCCCTATTATGATGGGTCTATGTTAAGTTATTCAATCTATACGATCTTGGTCATTTTTAATGCTAAGATTATGCCAGTGGACACTTTGGTTTGATTATTGGCTTTGCATGCTAGCAATGTACAAACTTTATTATACTTTACTCATGTTGAATTGAGATTTATTCACTATTATCCTATGCATTCAAAATTGTATACTCACCAACATATTCATATGTTGACGAATATTTTATACATGTTGCAGGAAATGCTTGAAGCTTTATCAAGAAATTCAATTAGGTGGAATTAGAAACACACCATATCTATCATTTTATTATGTTTGTTTTAGATTTGTACGTTTTAAAATTATTGTATGTTTATTTGAAAAATTGTAATGTTATGTTGATTAATGGAAATGAAATTTAATCTTAATTTATTGTCACTTTAGTTTTATGATGTCTTTGAACAATCTACCACTTCTCGCGCCCTGATGTTTCCACCATCGTTTAGGGTGTGACAATAATAGAGTACAAAGTTATGACGCTAATAATTAATTACGTGCTAAAAGAAGTGTCATAACTATTTGATAATCTACAATGATGAAATTAGACCCTAAATGGTTGATGTCACACCCTCAATTTCCACGAACAGGGTTTTACCGTCAGGCGTGTGACATAACCAGGATCTCAGATAAATATCAGTTACACCGAACGACTCGATAATTACAAAATATATAAGTTGCTTAATAATAGTGAAACAAACCAAACATGTTTAAGTATTGCAGAAGCGAAATTGGAAAACATTTAAACGACTGTTAAAACTGCGCAAACACGCGCCCAAAATAATTTGAGTTAATGTAAATGAAATTAAATCATGAAATCGGTTTAAAAGTAAATGCAGAATGATATGTAATGGATGCAGTGCTCCTAGACATGCCACATCAATGACCTGAGAGAAAACATGCTAGGATCAATACAAAGACTGGTGAGTTCACAGGTTTATCAGAAAACAGTAGTTAATAGTAATGAAATTCCAGATTTAGTAATCAAAGCATACAAGTAGGTAGCTAGCCTGCAACAAGTCACTATGTGTATGAAGTCGCGACCGAGCTGATAGTAATAATAATATAATGAATGCCCCAGCTATGGAATCCCTACCACAACACTGTAAAACAGGCTAGCCATTCACCCGCTTGACCTCTAGTTAAGCTAGCGCGACTAGCCCAGGTGGGGTTTGTCAAACCCAGTTGATCTACTAACAATCACTTCGCTAGTAACATGTTAACGGTCCAAAGAGGCGTAGTATAACACCATAGTGTAACACCCATATATTTCTTTTAAAGAAATAAAAGAATAAAAGAGAAAGAAAATAGGGGAAAAGAAAATCAACCCCAAAGTTGAGGGACCAAAAGTGTAAAAGATGATAAAAATCATGAAAAGTTGGTAATAAGGAGTATGGCTGCCCACTTTTCTGCACAACAACTTTCATTCGACATTTAGAGAGAGAAAGCAGAGAAAACTTGCGGATCTTGAAGAAACAAGAAGAAGAATTCGAGAAATTAGGTAAGGTTTAGTGTTTTGAGTTGTTTTTGGCTAGCCTTAGCCTCGGTTAAATGCTTATTTGTGTTTCTATGTGTTCCAAATATGTGTTTAGAAGGTTTCCAGGTGTTAGAATCGTTTAAAGGAACTCGAGTGAAGAGTCTTAAGATTTGAAACAACTAAGGTGAGTTTCTAGACCCCTTTTTACCTGTTTTTAAATGCTTTGGGGCTGGAAAGTGCATGTAAGTATGTTTGTATAAAACTTGGATTTTATACCCGTATGATTGAATGTATGAATGTATGTGTTTATGTTAAGTTTTGCCTAGAATCAGGTGAGCATGTTTAGAACTAGGCATTTTGATGTTTGGGATTTGGAATATGAATTAGATACATGTCCAGGTTGCTAATACGACCAACAGTGTGGTCGTATGACCAGGTGAATTTTTCTAAGTGTGTTGAAGAGTCCAATAGGACTCATACGACCAACAGTGTGGTTGTATGACCAGGTGATATTTTTCTAAGTGTGTTGAAGAGTCCAATAGGACTCATACGACCAACAGTGTGGTCGTGTGACCAGGTGATATTTTTTTAAGTGTGTTGAAGAGTCCAATAGGACTCATACGACCAACAGGGTGGTCGTATGACCAGCTGATATTTCTAAGTATAGGATGAAAAGTCCAATAGGGCTCATACGACCAGCAGTGCTCTTACGCCTAACAGGGCTCATACGCCCAAGGGGCTTATACGCCCAACAGGGCTCAAACGTCCAGAACACTTAGAATTTTTACAGAAATTTCCTATAAATCCGAAGTTCGAGGTTTTGACCAGGGTTGACTAGGGTTAATAAATGATGACGTTTTATGCATGTAATGATGATTATGATTAACCCTTATTATTATTGATATTATTATCAGTGTATTATTATTGTTAACAATATTATTAATAAAATATTGTTAAGTATGGTATGATGCTATGTATGATGATGAATGTATGATGATGAATGTATGATGATGAATGTATGATGAGTGTGTATGTTCCTTGTAATTGTGTATGCTCATCTTTCTGAAACTTTACGAATAACGAGAATGAACCAATGAAGTATTATGTATCGTAAAGTGAAAGATAATGAAAGAGGAACATGATGATGAATGCATGTATTAACGAATGAACGAAAAGAAGAATGATGATGAACACATGCATTAATAAATGAACGAATGAACGTATGAAAGGCTTGCAAGCAAATGAATGGAGGTGCACACCCCTGGCAGGTGTTAGCTCAACTGTGATGCGGGTTAGCTACCCCGAAGGATGCACACAGGGTCAATCTTTAAGATTGATAATGTGGTGAGCAACTTTGTGATGCAACAGACTCGGTTAGCAGGCAATCCGTGGGGTTGCTACTGAGGTGAGCAACTATGTGTTGCAACAGACTTGGCTAACATATTGATAATGAGGTGAGCAACTACGTGTTGCAACAGACTCGGTTAGCAGGCAATCGTGAGATTGCCACTGAGGTGAGCAGCCGTGTGCTGCAACAGACTTGGCTAACATATGATAGAATGAAAGAACTTAATGTGAATGTATGAATGAAATGAATGAACGTACGAAGGAATGTAATGAACATATGAATGAAAGAAATGATCGTACGTATGAAATGAATGTATGAATGTATGTAATGTATGAATGAATGAAAGTAAGATACATACGAATGGTAGAACTAATATGAAAGAAAGAATACGAATGTAAACGATGAACGGCACACTAACGAAGGTTAATGAATGAACGACGAAGATAATAATAATATTATCTGTGTACGTACTTGTGTGACCGCATATAAGTAAAGAAAGGTTTTCCTTGAGACGAAAAGCAAAGTATTTTAAATTATAAAACTAGAACTCACTCAGCAACGCTGACTTTTATGTATTTTCCAGTTGGCAGGTAACAGGTTGCTGAGGATGGCACACGGTGATGGCTACTTGGCGGGCAAGACTGACACCCATTTATGTTTTGACAATACTGTTGTTTTGTAATTCATGCAACTAATTATTTTGTGAATTCCTAAACTAGAATGTATTGCTTAGCAACAGTGTTTAAAATGAATGAATGGATTTTTATTAAAATTAATTCCGCTACTTTAATTTATAATATACAAATGTTTTATGCTGTGAATGACCAACTGTGAGGTGCCCGGGAAGGGGGCTTTACAAGTTGGTATCAGAGCCAAAGTTTAAGTGAAACGGGTAAATTTTCAAAAATAAACCTTAACTTAAACTGAGAATGGGACGGAAAGAGGGATGTCAGCCCGAGTAGCCATGTGCCATCAGGTATTGCTTTTCTTAAAAGTTAATCAGTGTTATGTGCGTGTGCTATGTGATTTATGTGTTCTTAGTAGATTTAGATGCTGATGTCGTCAGGATAGGAAGTGCTCGGGGTGTGAAGAGTAAAGTAAGTGGCTAATCACAACTGGCCACTGTAATTAGAGACTTACTATACTTGACATAAACTGAGCTATTCCTTGAATGACTGTTTTAGTGTTTGAATCTTATAGTGCATAGGAAAATGGCTGGGAAGAAACCTTCTAAGGCTGCTAGAGGTAGAGGTCGTCCGCGTACGACTAGGAACAGTACTAAAGCTCCTAAGACGGCTCCTGTGAACCCCGAGGTTCCTGACCGGAATGAAGAAACAGAGAATGCTAGTCTGAATGCCTCAGCTAGGGAGGCGATTGCTGATGAGGTACACCAGGTCCTACAGGCAGTTATGCCATCTGTAGTGACCGATGTAATTCGAGCTATAAGGAACGAGGAAAGGAAGGAAAAGGAGGACAGGAGAGGGTCGACTGAAAAGGAGATCAAGGAAGAAGAGGAACGACCGGATCCTAAGATAGTAATATCTGATGAGGAAAGAGATGATGTAGTAGGGGTGACGACCAAGGGGTGCAGTTACGGGGCATTTCAGAGGTGCAAGCCCCCGACTTTCGATGGCAATGGCACTGCTGCAACCGCTCAACGATGGGTAAGGGAGATGGAAGCGGTACCCGAGATCAGCGAGTGCCGTGAGGATCAGAAGGTGAAGTTTGCCACCCACTCCTTTACTGACTCAGCACTATGCTGGTGGGACAATATTGTCCAAGCTGAGGGTTCCAGGGCCATCGGGAAAATGAAGTGGTCCGAGTTGAAGAAGCTAGTAATTGAGGAATTCTGTCCTCACAGAGAACTTGATAAGGTCGAGAGGGATTTCCTGCAACTCGAGGCAGGAACCATGACACACCAGCAATACACTACCAAATTCAATGAGATGGCGAGGCTGGTGCCGGATCAGGTGACACCGGTATTTCGAAAGATTAACCGGTACATTCAGGGACTGCCAGCTGACATCCGTAGGCACTTGATAACTGCCCGACCGAGCACCTTTAGGTCGGCAGTAGACTTAGCTGGGAGGCTCTATGACGAGAGGGAAGTGATGGTGGTGGAGGCAAAGAAAGCCGGTGGTGCTAACCGGAACTGGAATGGGAAACGGTTCGGGCTTGGTGGCTTTACCCCGAATAACAAGAAGGCTAGAAGGGATGACCGTAGGGTGGGGTCACCAAGCTCGGGACCCAAAAGGTGTGACAAGTGTGGTAAGGAGCACGGTGGTGAGTGTAGATGGGGGGTTAAACGTCTGTTTCCGGTGTGGGAAATCCAGCCATATGGCTAGAGACTGTAAGGCTGCGAGGTGTTTCAACTGCGGTGAAGTGGGGCATATGAGTAAGGATTGCAAGAAGTCGAGGGCCGAGAGTTCCGGGGGAAAGAAGGTGGCAGGGACTGAGGGGAAGAAGACGAGTGCCAGAGCTTTCACTATGACCAGGGAGGAGGCTAGGACGGACCCCGATGTTGTGTCAGGTACGTTTCTAGTAAATCAAACTCTTGCTTCTGTGTTATTTGATTCTGGTGCTAGTAGGAGTTTCATTTCTACTACTTTCTGTGCTAAATTGCCTGTTAGTAGTAAATGCATTGATGATCCCTTTGATGTAGAAACTGCTATTGGTAAGTCCACTAAAGTTACTGATGTGATAGAGGACTGTACCATAGAGTTAGAAGGTCGTAGGTTTGCTGCCAGATTACATGTGATGCCCCTAGGTGGATTTGATGTAGTGCTAGGGATGGATTGGATGGCAACCTACGAAGCGAATATAGTATGTCGAAAGAAGATGATTAGATTGACGGCATCTGACGGAAGTCTGGTGACAATATACGGTGATCGGGTAACGATGATTCCGAAGGTGATTTCGATGGCGGTGGCGGGGAAGTGCATGAGGCGTGGCTGCAACGCCTACCTATGTTATGTGAAGGATGTGGAAACGCCAACACCATAACTATCCGATGTTCCGGTTGTGTGCGAGTTTCCAGATGTGTTCCCGGAAGACTTATCGGGATTGCCACCTGACCGCGAAATTGAATTTCAAATTGACTTAATACCCGGTGCCCAACCTGTCGCCAAGGCACCGTATCGATTAGCTCCTACGGAGATGAAGGAGTTGATGGAGCAACTGTAGGAGTTTCTTGACAAGGGCTTCATTAGACCGAGTATCTCTCCTTGGGGTGCTCCGGTCTTATTTGTGAAAAAGAAGGACGGTAGCGTGAGAATGTGTATCGACTACCGTGAATTGAACAAGTTGACCATATAGAATCGGTATCCGTTACCGAGAATCGATGACTTGTTCGACCAGCTCCAGGGTGCCAGTTGGTTCTTGAGGATAGATCTTCGATCTGGCTACCACCAGTTGAAGGTGAAGGAGCAGGACATTCCTAAAACAGCTTTTCGTACGCGTTATGGACACTATGAGTTTCTCGTTATGTCATTTGGTCTAACTAACGCGCCAGCTGCTTTTATGGACTTGATGAACCGAGTGTATCGGCCAATGTTAGATAAATCAGTGATTGTGTTCATCGATGATATCCTGATTTATTCGAGGAGCGAAGAAGAGCATGCCGGTCACATTCGAGAAGTATTGGAGACTTTAAGGAGGGAGAAACTGTACGCTAAGTTCTCCAAGTGTGCCTTCTGGTTACGCGAGGTACAATTTCTGGGTCACGTGGTAAATGCAGAAGGAATAATGGTGGACCCAGCAAAGGTTGAGGCTGTGATGCAATGGAAATCACCAAAGACGTCATCCGAGATTCGTAGCTTCTTGGGGTTGGCGGGCTACTATAGGAGATTTATTCAAGACTTCTCCAAGATAGCCTCACCTTTGACAAAATTGACTCGCAAGGATGTAAAGTTTGTGTGGGGTCGAGAACAGGAGGATGCTTTCGAGGAATTGAAAACGAGACTGACACAAGCTCCTGTCTTGACATGCCACATTACGAGATGCTATACGGTAGGAGATGTAGGACGCCCGTATGTTGGGGAGATATTGGGCAGAAAGAACTGGGAGGCGTTGAGGTGATTGAAGCAACGACTGAGAAATTAGAAAAGATCAAAGCCTTCATGAAGGCGGCGAAAGATAGGCAAAAGTCGTATGCTGACAAAAGACGAAGACCGATAGAGTTCAAGGTTGGCGACCGGGTCATGTTGAAGGTCTCACCTTGGAAAGGTATTATCAGATTCAGGAAAAGAGGTAAGCTAAGCCCGAGATACATAGGACCTTTCCGGATCGTCGCACGGGTAGGAGAGGTGGCCTATCGACTTGAATTGCCAGATGAGTTAAGTGGAATTCATCCTACATTCCATGTATCTCATCTGAGAAAGTGCTTAGCTGATGAAGGCATGGTTGTACCACTGGAGGATATTGAAGTAGACGAACGGCTCAATTACGTTGAGCAACCAGTGGCAATCATTGATCGTAAGGAGAAGAGGTTGAGGAATAAAGTGGTTCCTCTTGTGCGTGTACAGTGGAAGCACAGAAAGGGATCCGAGTCTACGTGGGAGACTGAAGAAGAAATGAGACAGCACCACCCACATCTGTTTGAGGAATAACAGGTTTCGGGGACGAAACCTATATAAGGGGGGTGGACTTGTAACACCCGTATATTTCTTTTAAAGAAATAAAAGAATAAAAGAGAAAGAAAATGGGGGAAAAGAAAATCAACCCCAAAGTTGAGGGACCAAAAGTGTAAAAGATGATAAAAATCATGAAAAGTTGGTAATAAGGAGTATGGCTGCCCACTTTTCTGCACAACAACTTTCATTCGACATTTAGAGAGAGAAAGCAGAGAAAACTTGCGGATCTTGAAGAAAAAAGAAGAAGAATTCGAGAAATTAGGTAAGGTTTAGTGTTTTGAGTTGTTTTTGGCTAGCCTTAGCCTCGGTTAAATGCTTATTTGTGTTTCTATGTGTTCCAAATGTGTGTTTAGAAGGTTTCCAGGTGTTAGAATCATTTAAAGGAACTCAGGTGAAGAGTCTTAAGATTTGAAACAACTAAGGTGAGTTTCTAGACCCCTTTTTACCTATTTTAAATGCTTTGGGGCTGGAAAGTGCATGTAAGTATGTTTGTATAAAACTTGGATTTTATACCCGTATGATTGAATGTATGAATGTATGTGTTTATGTTAAGTTTTGCCTAGAATCAGGTGAGCATGTTTAGAACTAGGCATTTTGATGTTTGGGATTTGGAATGTGAATTAGATACATGTCCAGGTTGCTAATACGACCAACAGTGTGGTCGTATGACCAGGTGAATTTTTCTAAGTGTGTTGAAGAGTCCAATAGGACTCATACGACCAATAGTGTGGTTGTATGACCAGGTGATATTTTTCTAAGAGTGTTGAAGAGTCCAATAGGACTCATACGACCAACAGTGTGGTCGTATGACCAGGTGATATTTTTCTAAGTGTGTTGAAGAGTCCAATAGGACTCATATGACCAACAGGGTGGCCGTATGACCAGCTGATATTTCTAAGTATAGGATGAAAAGTCCAATAGGGCTCATACGACCAGCAGTGCTCTTACGCCTAACAGGGCTCATACGCCCAAGGGGCTTATACGCCCAACAGGGCTCAAACGTCCAGAACACTTAGAATTTTTACAGAAATTTCCTACAAACCCGAAGTTCGAGGTTTTGACCAGGGTTGACTAGGGTTAATAAATGATGATGTTTTATGCATGTAATGATGATTATGATTAACCCTTATTATTACTGATATTATTATCAGTGTATTATTATTGTTAACAATATTATTAATAAAATATTGTTAAGTATGGTATGATGCTATGTATGATGATGAATGTATGATGATGAATGTATGATGATGAATGTATGATGAGTGTGTATGTTCCTTGTAATTGTGTATGCTCATCTTTCTGAAACTTTACGAATAACGAGAATGAACCAATGAAGTATTATGTATCGTAAAGTGAAAGATAATGAAAGAGGAACATGATGATGAATGCATGTATTAACGAATGAACGAAAAGAAGAATGATGATGAACACATGCATTAATAAATGAACGAATGAACGTATGAAAGGCTTGCAAGCAAATGAATGGAGGTGCACACCCCTGGCAGGTGTTAGCTCAACTGTGATGCGGGTTAGCTACCCCGAAGGATGCACACAGGTCAATCTTTAAGATTGATAATGAGGTGAGCAACTTTGTGTTGCAACAGACTCGGTTAGCAGGCAATCCGTGGGTTGCCACTGAGGTGAGCAACTATGTGTTGCAACAGACTTGGCTAACATATTGATAATGAGGTGAGCAACTACGTGTTGCAACAGACTCGGTTAGCAGGCAATCGTGAGATTGCCACTGAGGTGAGCAGCCGTGTGCTGCAACAGACTTGGCTAACATATGATAGAATGAAAGAACGTAATGTGAATGTATGAATGAAATGAATGAACGTACGAAGGAATGTAATGAACATATGAATGAAAGAAATGATCGTACGTATGAAATGAATGTATGAATGTATGTAATGTATGAATGAATGAAAGTAAGATACATACGAATGGTAGAACTAATATGAAAGAAAGAATACGAATGTAAACGATGAACGGCACACTAACGAAGGTTAATGAATGAACGACGAAGATAATAATAATATTATCTGTGTACGTACTTGTGTGACCGCATATAAGTAAAG